>PVIY010003840.1:0-108668 GCA_004026745.1 Myrmecophaga tridactyla | reverse complement strand
GAGTCCCCATTCATCAGGGGATTTCAGCCCCTTGTCCGGACAACCTCTGCCAGTCGCTAGGGCTGACTTATTGCCCGTGTCAACAAATGGCCAAGTTGGCTTCATCATGCGTGCACGCCAACGCACCCCGAGGCTCAGCAGCTGTCTGCAGTCCTAGCGGGCGCTCGGCTTGCATTGTGCGGCATCACCTAGGAAACCAATAGCCAGCCCCAGAAATGGAGTGGGGTGGGAGCAGGGAAGCAATTCCCATCGCCCCTCCTCCTCTTCCTCCTCCAATCTGGTCTCTGTTAGTCATTTTATTCAACAGTTTGCCAAAGCTGTGGCTTCCTTTTACTAAGTGCCTACTATGTGCTCGGCACCATGACAAGCGGTGCTTTCTATAGTTCACACAAATATACCCAACAGCTCTTCAAGGGCAACATTATTACTCCCATTCTACAGATGAGGAGACTGAGGTTCTGAGAGGTGAAGTGACTTGCCCAAGATCACACAGCTCCACATTCTGGTCTGAGTGACTTTGAAGCCTAAACTCTTCCCACTGCACCATGTGGAGATGTCCAAGCCGGAGCGGATGAATTAGAAGCTGTGGTCTGCTTCTTGCAGGAGGAGAACTAGGTGTTTGATTTGAGGACCAATTGTCAAAGGCAGAATGGGCAATTCGTTTCCATTCCACCCATCACATTTTAATGCCCGGGATCACTAAGCATTTCTCCTTGATGCCCACTGCATGGACATCCATGTGGCTGCTTGAGAATCAATTATGAACTCAGGCCAAGGATAGAAATCTCAGCTGTTGGGTGCAAACTGCCCTACATTCTTCTCTACAGAGAATGGGACTAATTACAAAGTCAGATGGAGCCATTGTCAAAAAGAAGTTTACCATGCTTTCTTGGACCATTTGCAGGCTGAGCAAACATGCTGGCTGGACAAGCTGTCCTGTTCTGATGACAATCTTTGGTTGCTCTGAGGCCCTGAAGGGCTGCCTCAGCTTACTGTAGAATAGGGGAAACCCTGTAGAAAAAAAGATGGCCTGTCCCTGGGCTTCAGGGCTTCCCAAGAGCCTTAAAGGGACTACAGTGGCCTGTAGGAAAGCATGTCTGCTGCTATATTCCAGGAGTTTTACAGAGAAAGATGGAGCCAGACAGAGAGAGAGGAAAAAAGAGAGACAGAGAGCAACAGAGCAAAAGACAGAGGGGCCTTATGAGAAAAACTCTCAAAACAAACAGTGGAAACACCAACCTCGATCTCAGCAGCATGCCGATCCCCTTTCCCAGGAATCTGAGCCTTTGAATTTCGCTGCTGCTGTTGCTGCTGCAGTGACTAACACACCTGTTGTCAAATGCTGCAGAGGTTTAAAAAGCAATTCAGTGAGGATTAGATGAAACAAGACAGCTAATTTTCAAGCTTCCCAGTGATGTCACTGGTAATTGAATCAGCCGGGCCTCCTCTGGGGCTTGTCATGAGTGGAAATGTGTCCGTCCACCTGCCCTGCCCTGGCCGGCTCATTTGCCCAGGCCCTGAGTGAATGGAGCAAGACAGCACTTTTGTTCTAAACAGGCTGCTGCCATGGCCCAGAGCTCTGGTCCCGTGAGGCTGTTGAATTAGAGCTCCAAGAACAGGAAGCTTGGGGTAGCTGGTCCCTAAGGAATATAAGAAACAGATAGCATGAGGCTAGGGGGTACCCTTCTCCTTACCACGCAGGCAGAGCTGACAGCGTTGCCTCCCTGTAGCCCCCCAGTGCATCAGCTAGCACCTCTCCTTCATGACTTACCTCCAGATTCCCTCTCTGCCTCAGTCCCACCTCCGTTTCCCCTCTTTGGGCTTCTTCAGCAATCTCAGAAGTTTTGCAAAGCCTCCTCACTGCTCTTTTTGCTTCCAGCATCATCCCCCATGTTTCATTCTCTGTAATATTTCCCCTTGGGAATTTCTCCAACAAGTATGGGACCCTATAGGCAGTACTTGGCTCAAAACCATCTCATGGAAGAAATGAAAACAGAGAGCAATGAGCATCCACTGCTGCCAGAGTTGGGTTTGGGGGTGGGTGGGGGTCACGGAACAGTCAGCATTTTCAGAAAATAGCCTGGTGGTGTTGGCTCAGGTGAAAAACACACACACTTGGCACCAGCAATCTCAGTTTTAGAAATTAAACCTTTAAAACTAAGAGCACAGGGATGGAAGGATTGGAAGGATTTTTTTTTTCAAGAAGTATTGGCAAACACCGTAATGTGAACGATGGATTATGGTTAATAGTGCAAGTGTCCTAGAATAAATAAACCCATAAATAAAAAAAGTGTCAGTAGTAGTACAAGTCTGGAAAAGACTGTGACTCAATAAGGAAATGGTTAATTGAATTGTGAGATATCCCAACTATGGCATATAAAAAGAATGGAATCGATTTATATCTATAGATGTAATGAGATGTCTGTGACATGAATTAAAGAAAAAAGCAAGTTGCATAGACTGATAAAGAGATAGATAACTAATGGATAAATAGGTAGGTAGGTAGATCGATATAAGGAAATAGATTAGAAAGAGACACATGCACGCATGTACACACACACACACAAAGACACCATCAATTCCCGCTTTTCTGTATTTATTCATGCTCTTGTGTATGTGCGTTCTTGTATAGATAGGGGTGTCCCAAAACACACATGTGATTGTGAACAGATCTTGGGTGGCAGAATGGAGAAAGAATGAAGATTATTGATTGCTTGCATATCTTTGATCTGTTTCATTGATTATGGTGAATACTTATTGCTTTTGAAGTTCTAAAAGAGGAATTTAATTAAAGGTTAAAGGAAAAGAAGAAAGAAAGGAACTTCGTTTGTGTGTATTCACACACCACGCACACACACACCATGCAGTCCAGGCTACCATCCCCTACTGTTAGCTCGCAGCTGGATTACTACAGCAGTCCATTCTCAATACTATAGCCAGATATACAGAACTTAAATATGAACATGTCACCTACCTCCCATGACTTCTAAGTTCTCTAAAGGTCAAGGTGGAACTCCTTAATCAGCCTACAAAGAACCGAACAGTCTCTCTCCTACCCAGCTCTCCAGCCTCACTGAAAAGGTTCTCGCCTCTGCTCTGGAATCCATACCATGCACATCAGTCACACTTGCCATGTGCATTCCCCCGACAGGGTCTTTGCAATAATAGCTCCTCTTCCTAAGGCGTGCCTCCTTTCCTTCTCTGCTTAATTGAGTCTGTCAATTTTTCAGATACCAATTTAAGCCTCCTCTGAAAGTAAAAGACTTCTCGCTGGGCCAACACCCTGTCATGGACACCCCAACACTGTGGGTCTCTCCTGTTGAGCATCTGTCCCAGATAGAATTGGACATGTCCGTGAGGTTATTTGATGGGTGCTTGCCACTCTCACTGCACTGGGAACTCATGAGAACTTAATTGCTATTCTATTTCCAACATTTAGCCCAAAGTATAGTACCCAATAAATATTTGTAAAACAAATTAAACAAATGAGCCACATATGAAGGTACCTGACTCCTCCCAATATTCAAAATATGCGTTTGTAAAATGTATATATAGGAGAAAAAAAGTGTGAGATTATGGTCACCAAGTAATGATATGATTTGAAGATTGAAAAAGAGAAGGAGAAAGAAGAAAAATAAAGGCCCTTCAATGTCTCACCAAAGCTCTCCAAGCCTGGTTCCCTGGCTTGGCCCCTCCTCACCCCCACCCCGACTCCACTCTGGCCCCCTCTGCAGCCTGTTTGTGCTCCTACTTCCCCCTACCCAAACATGCAGACCTGGTCATTTCATGCCTCATACCACCCTCTTTCCTGGTAACTTTTGCCCCTTTCTCAACGTGGCAAAAGCCTTCAGGGGTCAGTCCAAATGCTACCTTATCTAAGTAGCCTTCTCCCACCTCCCAAGGTTGAGTCAGTTGGCAACCCTTGGGGGTCCCACCATCCCCTGTGCCTCTGGCACCACATCCCATCTTACCCTATTGCAGGAGTTACACTCGCAAATGCCTCCCCACTGGCGGAGCCAAGTGGGAACTGGAGAGTGTAGAGAAGCAAGAATTCCAGATTTCTAGGGAAAGTCCCCTGCTTTCTAAGTGTTGGCAACGTAGTCAAGTATTTAATGAACTCTCTTCAAGCCAACACTGAGGATAAAAGAAAGACAATTCTGCAAGATGAACCTGCCTTTGGGGTAGTCTTTTTAACATCCTTAATGGGTGAAAGTTTGTCTACCCACTAGAACAGGAGATTTTTTTGATGTAATTTTATTGGGGTATATTATATATTCACATGCCATATAATCATCCAAAAGGTACAATCATTGGTTCACAGTATCATCGTACAGCTGTGCGTTCATCATCACAATCTATTTTTGAACATTTTCATCACTCCAAAAATAAAAATATTAATAAAAAGAAAAAAGTTAAAATGAACACCCAAAACATATCATACTCCCCATAGGCCCCTATTATTTATTTATTTTATCTTTTTTTTTTCTTACCCGAGTCCAAACACTGGATAAACAAAGTGTAGTCACAAGCTTTTCACAACCACACAGTCACACCTTAAAAGCGCTATAGTTGTACAGTCATCTTCAAGAATCAAGGCTACTGGATTATAGTTCAACAGTTTCAAGCATTTCCCTCTAGCCACTTCAATACACCAAAAACTGAAAAAAATGCATATTCTATGTATTGCATAAGAATCATCTCCAGAATGAACTCTCAACTCTGTTTGAAATCTCTCAGCCATTGAAATGTTATTTTGTTTCATTTCTCTTCCTCCTTTTGGTTAATAAGTCTTTCTCAGTCCCACAATGCCAGGCAGGGCCAAGCTCATCCCTAGAATGGGAGTTTTTTTCTTTAATATTTTTATTGAAAAATATCCACACACATACAGTCCACCCATATTATACAATCAATGGCTCACAATATCATCACATAAGTGTGTATTCTTCACTGTGATCATTTTTAGAACATCTAAACATTCTAAAAACTTTCGAATGGGAGATTTTTGAGGGTAGGTATAGTGCCAGCATTGCAAGTCTAGCACTAACTCTGTTTACAGAGCTGCCCATGAAAAGGAGAGAGAATTGGAGGGAGGGGAATGAGAAGGAAGGAGGAAAGAAAGGAAGAAAAAAAAAGCTGCAAACCAGGCAAAATGTTAATTATTTATAAGAAAGACAGATGAAAGTATTTTCTGCCTGTTTGCAACTTGCCAGTAACTTAACTTTGCCTACAGAGTATAACGATGTTCAATGAATAGTATGAAAATATCTGCTAGGGAAATGGCAGCCTGCATATCCAGATGCAAAAGATGAGCTAATTAAACAAGCATAAGTGATTTTGGAGTAAATCTCAGCTTTCAAAGAATTCTCCCCTTCTTTTACAATTCCTACTAAGCTGGTAGATAACCAGGCGCAGGGTACATAAGCTAGTGTTGTGACCAAATTCTCCCATTCATTGTTTTCTAATAATACTAACAAACCCCACACATCCATGCCAATGTGGTGTGGTCTATTATCTCCATGGTGGATTTTTCCAGCAGACCTGGGAGGTCAGATTGATCACTATCCCCCTTATTTGACAGATAAGGAATCTAAGTTTCAGAGAGGGGAAGCAACTTGCCCAAGGCTAACCAGCTAACAGGATTTGGGGAAGGAGACCAACCTGAATCTGCTCTGTAGGAAGTGCAGTGCTCTCTCCCGCAAATCAGTGTTAACCTGAATTTCAGGTATCCACATACATGATTGTTCCCTTGCCCAAGAATAGCCAGTAGGCTTGCTACCAACAAGCAAGTATTGCTTAATTAATGTTAACTTTAAAGAAACTCTCATTTCAAGAGAAAAAAAGTAACTTAGAAGGTGAAATTTATGTTGTGGTATTATTTATCAACCAGTGATGGGTTAACTCTGAAAATAGAGTGGAAATAACACCATGCTATTTACTAGCCAGCTGCTGTTTTCTTCTGAAGACACCAAGACCATTTGCCCAGCTCTTACTCATTGCTGAGGTGTTAAAGATATACTAAGACAGTCTCCCAAGTATAATGGAAGGATTAGGAGATAGTTGAAAATGGAATAATTTCCTCGCCTTTGTCTCCATTATCCAGTGACTCGAAAATAATTTCTCTGGGAAGGGCTATGCCACGGCTTGGGCAAAGCTTCCTTGCACTGCCCAAAGGCCCCAAGGATTTTAGCATAATTTCCATAAGCCTCTTTGCAATTGTCCACACCAACAGTGTTAGCTCTAATTGTGTCATTAACAATTATCCATGAGGTTCCCTCCCAGTTCTCTTTTCTGCTGAGTCAGAAAATTCCCTCTTCCTTTCTCACGTGGGAGACCAAGAAAGGCTGGCAGAATGATGAGTAAGCCTAAACTTAGAAGGGTTTGGTCTTTCCTGCATTGGAGTCTTACAACAAGGAATGAAGGGGGTCTATCCGCTCCCCTGGTATTTAACATTCATCATTGCATTTAGTTTCCCTAATCTCTGAAACAGAGATTGGTGGCCTCAATTTCCTGATGGGAAGAATGAAGCCTGACCGCACAGGTCACATAGCTGGTAGGGGATAAAACTGGGGTTCCAATCAGCCTATCTTCAGTCCTGTGATCTGTCCATCACACTCCTTCACCTTCCTAGAAACATCAGCCTAGACGTAGACAGAATATAGAGCAGACTGATTTTTCACTTCCTGCTCCCTTTTTTATAATAGAATCACAGAACAGAGCAGACATGAAATGCAACTAAACAGCCTCAATTTGCCAGAGAGAAGAACAAAGGACCCAGAGAGGGAAAGAGACCTGCTCGAAGTCACCCAGCAAGAGAGGGCTTCCAGACTGAGTTCTCTCCCTTCGTTCTCCTGCCTGTCCCCCAAAAGCTGCAAACCCATTTGCAAAAGGCCAAGGGAACTCTGAAAAGCTGGAATAGGGGGAAAGGCAACACAGGGCTTACATTTACAAAGGGTATTATCATTACTATCATTAAGAAGACCTAACTGTATGTAAAGTTTGTGGGTCTAATAAGATTCCGAAAAGATTTTGAAATGCCTTCTGTATAAAAGTTATCTACACCTCTAATTTCTTTTTCTTATTTAAAAGGCAGTGACTTATTTTCTAGGGTTGGGGGATGGATAGAAGTAGGGGAGAGGATGTGTCTTCGCAAATACACAATTAGAAAGATAATACTTTGTCTAGATTCCCCTTCAGTAAGGTGAGGACAATATTAATATCTACCTAACAGGGTTGTTGTATTAAAGGAGTTAGTACGTGTTATCTGCTTCGCATAACACCAGGCACATAGTAAACACTCAATAAACAACAATTGCTATTGCTATTATCATGGGGAGGAGAAACTCAAGCCATCAGCTTGTATTTTTCTAAACTCAAGCTATCAGTTTGTATTTTTCTAGACACATTTTTTTTCTATGGTAAAAATATACCATCGTTTCAGGAAATCTGGGAAATAGAGCCAATCAAGCTATTACTAAAATGACTGGGAGAAGATAACAGTGGGATGCTGAGTGACTCTGGCCACTTTAACCTAGGGACAACGGATGTGCGATCTGAAAGGATGATAAAGCGAAACCAGTTTGGGGTTTGGAGTCATATTCACCTGAGGTCAAATGCTGGCTGGGTCACTTTCAGGCTGCATAACCTTGGGTAGGTGACAACCTTCCCAACTCTTTCCCGGTCTGTAAAATGAGTATTTATAGAAGAATGGGAAGACTAACTGAAATGTCAATGAACTAAGGTTCGGGAGTAGAATGAGCACCCAGTTTGTTTGCTTGATTGAAAAGCACAAGTTCCCCCCTCCCCCAGGCGAGTTCCAATCTTCAAGATCAACCCTCACAACTGGAGATTTATTCCAGAGGCACCGGAGAAAGAGAGTTGGCAGACACAGAAGTCTCTCCCGCCATTTCGATTCCCCGATTTATTCAATTGACATTTTTTGAGGCCCTCACCGAGCCAGGTGCTCTTCCGGACGCAGAATTGTGGACGCAAGACAAATCCCAGGTGTGTGGGGGAGAGGGGAGGGGTTTGGCGGGGGGGGGGCGGCGGAGGCGGGGACAAGTATCTCTGAGGATCCAGGCCCGGAGAGGCTCGGTCTCTGACCCGGCCCGCCGCTCCGAGGGTCCCCGAGGATGGAAGTGGCAGGGCTGCACCGCCGCTCCGGGTCTAGTTCCTCGGGAGTTCGGAGAGTGTGGAGCTGGGAGCCAGTGCCCCCACGCTTTCCCGCCCAACACGGTCTGTGACCTTGGGCAAGTGTCCGAGCCACGCTGAGCTAGCTATCACTTCTGCAAAATGGGGGATGGGAGAAAGCAGGGAGGGACTAGAGAGAAAGGGGTTCCCCGCGCCCCAGTACGACCCGGTGGAGCAAGGGAGGTCTCGCAGGTGAAAGCGCTTTGCAATGCGTCACGTAAAAGTTGCCCAGATTTGTATTAGCAAGGCTAGGGGTCTTCCTGCACAAGGCTGGCTCAAGCCTGGGACCCAGTCCAACGCCCCAAACCCTCTCCCAGAAATGACTAACAAAATTCTTCGTAATTGCTTCTAATCGACTTCATCCTCAAGGTGAAGCTAACCCTGCTCATTCCTCCACCGCGCTCCCGGGGGTGGAGCAACTGGAAGAGATTCTATTTTCCTTAATTAAAAAATGCAATTATGTCCATTAAGCAATTGCCCAAACTTCCTTTTCCCCTCCTCCCCCCATGCCCGGTCTGCTGCTTATTGAAGCCAAAACAATTTGGAGGTCACCAATATGATAGATTTGAGATTCCGGACCAACAATTTGGGAATCCAAAAATCAAGGTGCCCGTTTTGTTGCATGGCCTCATGGCCTCGCTAGGGGTTTAGTCCTTCCCATACTCAACAGTCCCATCTATAAAGTAGGAAGTAAAAGGGAATAGTATATATTCCTTTGCTGGGAGCATCTCCAGCTGTCTCCCCTCCCACTTTTAAAATACCTCCCGCCTCAGGCAACATACAGAAAATTTAGAATCAGCCAAACCCTAATTCACGTCTCTGCCAGCTATTCACAGTGGGGTGAAATTTATCAAGGCTTACACTTCAATTATCTCTTCTTAAAGGAGGAATAAGGGCCCTACCTCAGAGGGTTTCTTGAAGATTAAGAGGGAAAGAGCTGACAGCTTTGGAACTCTGGTTAAAACCTCATCTCAGCCCTGCCCTGTATGGGTGGGTGGTTATTCTGGTTTTACAGAGGGGAAGCTGAGAAGGGTGGGTGAGGGCAGAGATTTGTGAATGGCAAAGCATTCTCCTCCAGGTGCTGTTCCTGACAGATGAACTGGTTCCCTAAGGCTGCAGTACACAGCCCTGCACCAACTCTTTCAGGGAGCCATTTGGATCTGTCTCTGCAAACAAATCAGAACCTGGGAACTTTTGCCCAGTTAGGGGCAGGGCTTGGGAAGGGGCCAGCCAGTTGTGCCCAGGGGCTGGGAGACTGGTGATATGCCATATTGTTTTCTAAACTATTTCTTCTTCCCTTAATTCCCACCTCTCTCTTGACAGAGCTGCCAATCTGCTTTCTCCTCTTGAAGATGGATAGATAGTCCCATTTTACAAAGAAACTGAGGCTTTAGAAAGTGGCAGCCTCTTGCCTCAAGTTATCCAACAATGGATCACTGGATCAATGAATCCCAGATGTGTGCAACAAAAGGCAGATTGGAAAATGAGGCTTTAAAAGATAACATTGATTATATACCAAGAATGGAATGATGATATGGTAAGAATGTTCATCTTTGTATGTTGTTATGTTTAAAAATAAATAAAACAAAAATGATCTAAGAAATGATAATATCCAACATTTACTGAGTGCTAGGCACTATCCTGGGTAATTTACTTGCATTCTTTTAATTTCCAGGGAGGTGGGTAGCATTATTATTCCCACATTACAGAAGAGGAAAAGTGAATCTGTCCAGTCGCATAGGAATTAAGTGGCTCAATCCTATCTCAGCCCAGCGCAGCTCTGTGAGGCTGGGGTGGGTAGAGCTTTCCCTCTGTACTGCTCGTTTTCCCTAAGGTCTGGCATCCGGTCATTGCCAGCAACTTTGTAGACTGATCGTCAATATGGTCATTTTCCAAAAGGGGAAACTGACGCCGGGTGAGGTGATGGTAGCAAATGGTAAGAAGTCACGTTAAGGTCTGCAGTCAGAACTACAGAATCCTGGCACAGTTCCCGCGGCTCTTCTGTCCACAACCCTCGCACCTGCTGTATGGCAAGGAACAACTGGAACTATCCATGAGCTGGCCCCTCCTTCTCCATTCTGCGGGGACCCGCGAGGTGGCTCGGCGCCCGGCGCCACTTCCCAAGCCCCTGACGTCCTTGTAGCAAGCGTCTTCCCTCCCGGAGTTGACCTCGGGCCGGGCTCTTCCCTCACTGCGCCTCGACTCCCCTCATCTGTAAAATGGGGACCCAAATGAAAGCTCAGGTCTCCAGTGGTCTTTTATAACCTGGGGAGCGCGATGGCAACGGCCCGCTTTTTTCCGGCCGGGTATGGGGCCGGGGTCTTGACCTCGGTGGTCCAGGACAAGGGGAAAGCCGACTTTGGGGTCCAAACGAGTGATCTGTCCCCCACAGAATGTCGAGTGGTGACCCGTCCATCCCTTTCCCGTCTGTGTGACTCGGAGAGTCAGCTCTCTCAACGTCTGGAAACATGGAACTCTGTTTTTCTCCTTTCCTACTCCGTACCGCACAGGTAAGAAAAATGAGTTCAGAGAGGAGCAGCCATTTGCCCGAGGTCACACAGCAAACCGCTTGGGGGGTGTGGGGGGATAGGAATAGTGTCGTGGAATTCCAGGCGGATACTGGCGCCCGCTTGTCTGCCCGCTTCTGATACCCGGGTTCGGGAGAAAAGGCCGCTAACGAGCGGCCCATTAGCAGGAATTGTCACTCCTCTGGGAGTGAGGTTGTCCCATTAGGGAGAATTGTCATTCCTCCGGGAGCGAGGTTGTCCCGGCTCCGCGCAGGCTGAGTGCCGGGGCCGAGAGCAATTAACGCGGCTCCGGCGCGGGCAGCCGCCTCTGCCCCGGGCAGCGGGGGCGGGGCGGGGCGGGGGCGGGGCGCCCGGCGCGGCTGGAGCCGGTCACCCGGCGCAGCCCCTTCCCCCGGAGCCCGCCTTTCATCTCCCCGCGCCTGGCGCCTGCCCGCAGCCCTGGCCCGTCTACAGCCCCCTCCCCCGCCCCTCCCCCGCCCCTTCCTAGCTGCCGTGCTCGGGCGAGCTTTGCTTGGGGTTGCAAACGCTGCGGTCTGCGCGCAGCGCTCCCCAGTTCCCAGGGAGCGTGGTCGCAAGCGGACTCGCGGCGCTCGCGCGCGCCTACTCCCCAAAGAGTCCAGACCCCGCAGTAGAAATGCCCAGAGGGGGCGTGGGAAGGTGGAGGCTAAGTGTCTGTGGGCCGAGGACTATTCAGTGCAGGCCCGGGGGAACGGGGGCAACCCGGGGCCATGTACTTCGCGCTTCCTAGCCTAAGGTCTCCCAGAGCGTGGTGTGCTGAAATAAATAAATGAGATCCTGGAAGACAGGTCCAGCTACTAAAACTGACGATGAATGGGTGGCTGAGTTGCGATTGGAACCCCACTTTGCTGCCTGCACATGCTGACGGGACACAAACGTCATCCAGATCGTCCATTTGATTGCCTTCTATGTGTCTAGGCCAGTCCACTAAGGGAAGCCACCCAAACAAGGCCACTTTTTAGGCCGAGCCCACCGTGAATTCTGTGAAGGCGGAGGATGCATTGCACCTCATTTTGTGGACACTTTGGCAGAGAGAAAGCATTAGAAGGATTGTTAGAGCATTTAGTATCCAGCAATGTTTTTCGCATTTATTGATCCCCTTACACCATCTAGTTACTTTAGGAAGCCTATTGAATTTAATTACTACCATAGCCATGCCAGGTAAGGATTTTTATCTCCCATTTTAGAGATAAAAAGCAGGCCTTGGGAGGTGACCTAACACCCAAGGTCATGCCTCCATGAAAAAAGAAATGTTCCTAAAATTCAGTCAGTGCAGGAGCAAATGCACAGATGGGGCTTTCCACATAGGGCTGGAGTTAGGTTGGGGTTCCACTCTTTCCCCCTCTGAAGTCAGATCCTTTTTTTCTTGAATAGTATCCACCCCAGGAGGGAACTGGAGAGGCAGAAGGCATGGGGAGCAGTCTGCTTACCCCCTGGGAATCCTTCATGCGACCCCCCCAAAGCCAGAGCTTGGCACCCCTGCTTTAAACACTAGCTTTTTTTTTTTTTTTTAAATACATATCTGCTATTTCCCAGTTTCTGTCTTCATACTTTTCTTTCCTCTGCCTGCACTTCAGGAATGGAATAGGGGGACCTAACTTCTCTCATTAAAATAAAGGAGCCCCAGTTGTATTAATTTATTTTAATTTCCCAGGAATGACCCTGTATGCCACTAAGCTGATAAATATTAACAATGAATTTTCAGGAACAATTATAAAACAGTGGCTGGGTTCAGCCTAACCGAGAACTGAGCCTTTTTGTACACGTTGGCAGCTGGAGGGCTAAACGAATTTCAGGTTTGCTTCCAAAATATATAGCCTGTACCTTGCCATGCACATCAAGAAGTCATAGAACTTCATCCGGATTTACCTGTACTCTATTTGAGATGCATATCAAGCCAATTATCATCAGGTATGACTCAAGGGGAAAATGCACACATTTCCAGCTCCTCTTTTTTTCTTTTTCTTTTTCTTTTTTAATGTTCTCTGAGCTTCTAGTTTGTGAAAGAAAAAAAAGTGCTTGTTAGTAGTGGTGGGAGAGAAACCCAGTGATCCTTTTGAAAAGAAGACAACGTTTAGGAGTAATGTTGTCTTCAACTTTTTCCAGGACCACTTTTAATAAAATTGAATTAACTGGCCAATGAAGATTATATTCATTCTCTAAGCTTCCGTGTCTCCTGGACCAACCAGGCTTCCCTCTAGGCAGAATTTAGGGGTGAAGGAAGCACAGTGTATCAGAGAGATGCTGAGGGAAAGGGGAGTTTGAGGTCTGCAGGTCTGGGGGTCAAGTTTCTAAGACTCTTGAAACAGCAAAGACTGAGAGGTCCCAAGTCCGTCATTTACATCATTAAAAAACGTTGCCCCTTCTTTCCAATGCTCTCAGAACTGTTTAGGAAGCATCTACTCCACGTGAAACCCTGAGTTGGGCGACTCCCTGTTTTACCTCATCACTTGCGGGATATTCGTTGAGATATAGGAAAAAGCAGTTGCAGCCTCGAGTCATTTGAAGCGTTCAGTCCCGACCCGGCGGCCTGCGGAATAGCGGAGATTCCAGGTCAATGAACCCTAAAACCTGGCTCTCGGTTTTCCGGGACAGACGGTCCTCCAGAGGCAATGGGACATTTACCGAGGAAATAATTTGGGAGTTGCGCGAGGAGATCTGTGCAATGGACAAAAATGTGCTCCCCAGAAAGGTACACAGGCCGGGAATATACAAACTGGAAACACGGGGATTGGGAGATTTGTAAGGGGAAGGGAGGCCACGGATATTATCGGCGCCTTAACACCCCCCTCCATCCGCTTGTAGTATAAAACACTGGCACCTAAACACATTTGACAAACGCGCTCAAATGCACGGACACACCTTTTCATGCAGTCTTGGGAAAAGTGTCGGATCCGGATCTCTCTCAGAGAGGAGATTCAAGGAAAAGAAAACAGGCGAATTCCAAGCTTTTAAGGCTGCGCTGGTTGTTTCCGAGCGGAAGAGACAGGGTTTAAATTCTCCAGTCCAAGCTATTTGGGCCCCTGACCAGGACCTCCGGCTCCCTCCGGCTGCTTTTCTTCTCTTATTCAGTTATGATAATACCAGACGCTATTGAGCGCTCAAGTGCAAGATTCTTTTCTAAACACTTTGCATGTATTTTCTTTAACAGGGAACCTGGCCCGAGTTTTTCAGGGCTGACTCGTACAGTTGCAAAGTTAGCCCATTTTTGGAGCATAGTAGGAGCTTCATGAAATGTTCCTCCTGCATAAGATAACTTCACGTGCAAACTTTCAACGTGTTGTGGCAGTGAAAGGGGAGGCGCGAGGTGCCTTTTAAAAGGGGGGGGGGTCAAAAGAGAAGAAATGGGACTCAGCGAACTTCCTTTTTAAAATAATCGGCCTTAATTACGCCTTGGACTTTTCAGTTTTGGTGTGATTATAACCCTTGAGGGATCGCCTAATAACGACTCTGACTGCTCCTGTAATTAACTCCTAATTTATTTCAAACAGGAAAAAAAAAAAAAAGGCCCAGCCTCTTCCGGGAGAGCCAATCGGAAGGGAGCGCCTGTGACGTCAGCGCCAGAGCCGGCGCGGATTGGCTGAGCCAGGGTCTCTCACTTCCCCTTGGAGGAAAGGCTGGGCTCCCGCCGCGCCCCTCCCGTCTCGTCCCCCAAAAAAGTTCGAGTCCCAGCTGTCCCGCCGCAAGAGTAGCCGTGATCCGGGAGCTATTAGGACAGAGGAGTCATGGCTTCTCCGTCCAAAGGCAGTGACCTGTTCGCCTCCGATGATGAGGGCCCGGTGATGGTAGCCGGGCCGGGCCCGGGGCCTGGGGGCGCCCAGGGGGCTGCGGAGGAGCGCCGCGTCAAGGTGTCCAGTCTGCCCTTCAGCGTGGAGGCGCTCATGTCGGACAAGAAGCCTCCCAAGGAGGCGCCCCCACGATCGGCCGAAAGTACCTCCGCCGGGGCCACCGTGCGGCCGCTGCTGCTGCCCGGACACCGCGCCCGGGAAGCGCACAGCCCCGGGCCGCTCGTGAAGCCCTTCGAACCCGCCTCGGTCAAGTCGGAAAACTCCGAGGACGGAGCGGCGTGGTTGCAGGAACCCGGCAGATACTCGCCGCCGCCAAGTGAGTGAGCTCGGGGCCCGGGACCAGGGGCAGGCGGGTGCGTGGGGTTTTGAGGGAGCCGGGAGCGGGTGTTCCAGGCTGGGGTACCGAGGTTCCCTTCTGCACTTATACGTCTGGGAGAGCAAGCCTGGTAGTTCTTGGCCACTGGATATCCTGGGGTTCCTGCGCGCCCACCGCATCTCACAACACCTCGGGGTGACATCCGCACAACGCGTATCCGAGTCCAAGCCAGAGGGTACTCGTCGGTCTTGGAAGTGCAAGCCCCTGCTGCGTTTGCTGGGTCCCTCGGTTGCGGGTTTCTCCAGCGCGCATCCCTGAGCTCTCTGTCTGTCTAGCTTCTTTTTGTTTCGGTGTCCACCCGGGTCTGTCCCGGGAATGACCATTCACGTTTAACGAGAACTCGATATGTGCCAAGCATGAGGCGGATATTATGTCTCTTTTCAAAATTCACCCTGCGAGATGCATCCCCGTTGTAAAGATGACCTAACTGAAGTTCAACCCTGCATCGGATAGAAATCATTATCTTCCGGGCCCCCCGCGAGTGTCTAAGCCGGATCCCATGACGGGATGGTGGCTTGAGACAGATGCCCCGAGGAAATGTGGCCCGGTGGTGCCCGCAGCCAGGACCTCGCTTCTGAGGCTCTGAACTTCGCCGGGAGCGGGTGGGGTCAGTAGGGCGAGGGCTCTATTTGGCTCATAATCGTTTGCAGCGCTTGCGAGTTTTGGTGTGGTGCTCAATAGCTCTTCATATCCTCGCTAGAATCCCAAAGTGGAGGTAGAGGCACAGGGCCTGTGGTTACGCCCTTTTTCAGAAGTGGAAACCGAGGCCTTCAGAGAACTGAAGTTGCTTGTACCCGGTCACCAACAACCGCGGCCTGCAAAACGGGGACCAGGTGTCCAAGCCCTGCTCCTCTGCGGTGCCCTGGCCTCCTTTGCTCCCCCTGAACAGACATAACAGGCACCTGCGCCCCAAGTCCTGCCCACTGAGACAGAAGGGATGAGAGTCAGACCAGTCAGAAGGGATGAGAGTCAGTCTCCAGGCCCATCTCTCCTCCAGTTTTGACACCCATTTTTTACCCCCTGGGCCTTTTAACAATTTGAAATCATCCCCCAAATACAGCTCCCTTGACTTCCATCTCCTGGCCTTGGTGATTTTTCCACTCCCTCACCCCACCCACCTGTGGCACTGCACTGTTTCCCTGGGAAAGGTAAGAGAGGGGGGCCAGAGAGGGCCGTTCTCTGAAGCCCAGAGAACCATACCTTTCTCTGTTGCCATCATTCAGCCTTTAAGACTCAGCCGGCAAGGTATTTTGTGAACAAAACAAGGCCATATGCCCAGAGCCCTCTGGGGCTGCTGCCTCAGACCATCTCCGTCCATCCTGTTAGAAACGGAAACACTGAAAAGGCACGGAGATTAAAGACTCCCCGAATTTAAAATTTGAGTTTGTACTGCGCTTTATAGCACTTTCCACCATAATTTCTTGTCGGATCTCCGTTTCGCAGTTGCGGGACTCTTGTTAACAGATAGGACGTTACAGCAGCGTTCAGAGGAATCCATGCACACCGTGTGGGGTCCTGACCCCCCTAAAAAGTTAGGGGACATTTAATGATCACATAACAGGTGGCAGACGTGGCTCTGCACACTCAAGTATTCTATACTAAACTTTAGCACTTCCAACCGTCTTGAGGGGTTGGTAATATTTACCCATTTTATTGACAAATGAAACAGAGGCTCAGAAATGTTATGGGCCCTAATTTGTTTAACAAATATCAAGTACTGGAACTTTGATAGGCCTGGGGCAATACCAGCGGCACATCAAGGATTCAGGCTTTAAATGAAGTGCGGTGTCTGAGGTCAGAAGTCTTAGCTTTGTTCAGCCTCAGGGGTCTGCCACCGCAATTCCCTCACTCCCTCTGTAAACATCCCAGCCCTGTACTTCAACAGCTTCTCCGTCTCTGAAAGCCAGCCACGGGCCCTGGGTATGACCTTCCTGGGAGAAGAGCCTGAGATCCTGAGAAAGGATTTAATTTTGAAACAAAGTGGGTCGTTGGCGCTTGAAGCCTGGAAGAGATGGCCCTGTGGTTGGGAGTAGTGGGTCCAGGGAGTGCAAAACCAGGGACCCTCGAGGGCAGGCGGGCAGGCAGGAGGAAGCCACCAACCTTAGGCCTGGTTTTGTTATTTGGAGGAAGTAGGATAAATGTTGTTTTGGGTACTATAATCGCATCCTTCCTCCAGGCTGATTTAAACTGGGGTGGGGGTTGGGAGTAGCACCTGGAGGAAGCATCGTAGCTTTATGTCTTTGATAAACATGTGCAATCCAGGTCCCTGGATTTCATAATTCAAATGCAGCCCCAAGTAGCAGCCAGAATTACCCTGCCCAGTATTGACACTAGGAACTTGGTCTCAGAGCCCAGACCGGGTCCTCCTGAGAGCCAGGCCAGGTTTGGGAAGGGTGAGAATTCTGCCCAGTCTCTTTATTAGTAAATTAAAAAGTAGGCACCCTTGCTGGCTGGTTAATTTAGGGATTAACAAATACAAAAGTCCAGATTTCTGGTTGTTATCCGTCCCCCAGATTTGTTCAATTGATTGCAGAATCCACTGCCTCTTTTCTTTTTTAGTCACTGACACTAGGACAAATCAATCTCTTAATGGAAATGGAGGCTGGGTTGGAACTTGTGCTGTGTCACCCTCAAGTATGAAGTGTAAACTCTCTCTTGGGCCGGCCACCAAAGTAACTAAACAAGAAATGTGACATTCTCCCTGTGCGTACTTTGGAGTTACTACTGTGGCAACCTTTGGAAAATTAGCATAGCTCATAAAAGCCAAATGCGGACAATTAATTGTTTAGCACTCTAGCCCCACAGCTCCCTTACCCACCCACCCCCTCCTTGAAGAAAACAAGCCCAAGGTTAGTTCATGTTCTGGAATCACAAGGGATGCCCAGTCTGAAGGTTTCTCCTAATTGAATCCATTTTAAACACCGAGTCTGGATGCTGTTGACATACCTTTATTTTGCTTACTCTTCCCCTCCTTCTAAATTCTGGTGACAAACTAATCATTTGCACATTTGCCCTAGACCATAGACTTGGTAAAGGAGATGACTCTAAGATGTCATCACATGCTTTCCATTCAGAGGCAGCATGATTTCCTCTGACATTTACATTTATGGGCGAGCTAATTTTTCCCTCCTTCTTTGTAAAGTTTATATTACAGAAGCACCCGGCCAAGAAATTGAGCCCACATACAGATCTGTAAAATGATGTTCAGGTTTTCATAATCTGCAGGCTGGATGGAATGACAGCCCTGTGGTTTATGACATGGGTTTGCCCCCAAATCCAAAGACGCTATTAATTTACCACAGACCTTATCTGCATGATTATCCTTTATAAATATGCTGAAACGGTCCAACTTTTCCTGTTTGGGGGGGGGGAGGGACCAAAGGAAATGTCTAAACCAGTTTATAAGTCCCTTTTCCTTTTGCCTTCTCACCTGTGATTTATCTCAGGAATTGAAGATTATCATCTCTCTCTCTCTCTCTCTCTCTCTCTCTCTCTCTCTCTCTCTCTCTCTCACACACACACACACACACACACACACACTCCCATTTTAAAGACCAGTGAAATTAAGCTAGAAGGGTGGGGTTTTATTACCAAGAGAACACTCAATTCTCTTGATTTATGAGGGCTGGTCTGTTCATATATGTTCCATTCTTATTGTCTCTAATGCTGTTAGCCATGTAGAAAGTCCCATTACATCAAGTTCCCTAATTTTTTGTAAAAACTGCTTAATTAACAATTATCTGTCTAAATATGGTCCTTCTCCGCTTCAATCCCCACTCAGAACAGGCATGGTTTTAACAGAGATACGTTGTTGAAAAAATGAAACCAAAAAAGAATCCATACATACATGTTTATCTTTTTTTAAGCTAAGTGGGTTTCCTTAAGAAAGGAGGCTTCCCAGCCCCAACCTGGAGAGAAAAGCCACTTTCTTTTGCTAATTCACTCCCCTCTCTGTTCTCCAGGACATTTGAGCCCCACCACCTGCACCCTGCGGAAACACAAAACCAATCGGAAGCCACGCACGCCCTTCACCACGTCCCAGCTCCTGGCTTTGGAGCGCAAGTTCCGCCAGAAACAGTACCTGTCCATTGCGGAGCGTGCAGAATTCTCCAGCTCTCTGAACCTCACAGAGACCCAGGTCAAAATCTGGTTCCAGAACAGAAGGGCTAAGGCGAAAAGACTTCAGGAAGCAGAACTGGAAAAGCTGAAAATGGCTGCAAAACCCATGCTACCCTCTGGCTTCAGCATCCCCTTCCCCATCAACTCACCCCTGCAAGCGGCATCCATATACGGAGCATCCTACCCTTTCCATAGACCTGTGCTCCCCATTCCGCCCGTCGGACTCTATGCGACGCCAGTCGGATATGGCATGTACCACTTATCCTAAGGAGGAGGAGATAATAGACTACACAGTGGATGTTTCAATAAAGGGTTCCCTCTCCCTCTCCAAGAAGGCACTACCAGCCCAGTACTCCTCCTGCAAACCTCGCTTTTGCACCATCCTAAGCAGCTAGGCCGTCAGGGACACACGACATAGTTTGAATTTGTTTTTGAGGCTGGAGACACCAAGCTGTATTTCCTTGGTGTAATCTTCCAGATGCCCCCTGTTTCTTTCAAGAAGATTGGCTCTGACAGTTTTTATATATAAATATATATATATATAATAAAATATACATTTTTATACAGCAGACATAAAAATTCAAATTATTTTGAAAAGCAAAATTTATATACATATATATATATATATACTTTTTCTGTATATTGCCTTCCTAAAGGAGACTGCTTATGCAGTTTTTTTTTTTTTTTGGTAAGGGGAGAAAAACTGCTAAAAATGAGACTACACAATTAGTGATTTTGATGGTTTGACTTGCTAACAGAAAAGAAATAGAATTATACATAATGTATAGAAAGTAGATATGGATAGACTCCTCAAAGGGAAAGGGACACATCCTGGTTTTGTTTTTTTTTTTTTTTTTTTTTTTTTTTTTTTTTGCGTGGCCAGGCACCAGGAATCAAACCTGGGCATGGCAGACCGGAACTCTGCCTGCTGAGCCACCTTGGCCTCCCGCGTTTTTGCATTTTTATATGTGTAAAAAAACCTCATTCTTCAGGGTCATACTTGGCCCTTTCTTTTCCCCCTCTCAACATTGCTAAAGTTTTACTTATTTTTTATTTTTTATTTTTTTTGGTAAATCAGTGAAAGGGGGATGAGAAGAATCCTTGAATGCCTGGGGATAAGGTGGAAAAGGGGAGGACATCCTAATTCTGCTCAAGGCTGTTGCCTAACTCCATTTCAGATAATTGGAGAGTGAAAAGTTAAAGCATGTCAGGAGGAATTGATGGTTTCTGTGAAATACTAGGTATGTCTATCACACGTTACAAAGGTGATTTTTTGCAGGTGTGGGAGGTGAAATTTTATGCTTTAAAAAATGAATATCTTGTAGCAGCTACCTGTATGCTAAATATTCTTGAACACTTAATAGATTCAGAAAGAAAAAAAAGCAACACCATGCTCTGTGTGTGTGTACCTATCATGTGTGCTAAATCTATCAGAGAAACATACTTTTTAACATGTGGGGAGCAGAAGATAAAGCCTTGTTTTGACTTTCTAAAAATGGTGTTGTCAGACAGCCCATTTGCCTCCCTGGTATTTCACCTTCTTGTCCATTGGTACTGCCCTCCCACCGTCAGTATACTTTTGCATCCCTTTGAAAGGGTGCCTTGTACAATTTTATATATTTTATTGAAGAGTTATTTCTTCTTTTATTCTGAATTAAATTAAACATTTGTTTTACTGCAGTAAAGTTTGTCAAACTCACAATTATTTTAAGAGGTGCTCTTTGAACTCAGCTGGGCTTAACTCAAATAATGCCACCCAGATGGATGGGCTGGCATTTTAAATTATTATTTTAATGGAAAATCAAGAGTTGTGGCTAGATTCAGCCATGGGCGGGGAGGGGGGTGCTGTTTAAGAAAAATACTGAAATAACTTTGAAGTATTTTAATCTAGCAGTCTGTGATAGTTTTGAAAGAGAGATGGAATTGCAATTAGGAGTTTCTCAAACTGTGGGGAAAGATGTTAGAAGATGTTAGAAGAAGTGGCAAGGCAGAGAAGAGGTGGCCAGAAACTGAGTAGTTTGCAGATAATCCAGGGAAAATCTTGAACTTGAAATCTTCCGGCTACCAAACCTAAACAATGCAAAACAACCACAAACTTAAAGCTGAGGAACAGGGAACTAACTATAGATGGAAATGAACTGCATTCCCTGGGCTGGGATGGATGTCTGCTGCTGGTTTAGGAGTGTATCAAATCACATTCCGTTTACCATTCCTTTCTCCTTCCAAGGAGATGGACCCTGGAACAAATATCCTTTTCGATTTAAGAGGGGAAGTTGAATCACTCAAGACCTCTTTGGTACTCAACCTCTCTTCTCTGCTAGAGAGGAATGAAGTACAGATTTGGGGGTTGAGGAATCACCATTAAAATAAACTGGTGATGGAAAGGGAAAGCTGAAGAGGATTTTAAACTTGCTTTCTGTTGCACAAATCAGAACTGGGCAAATGAACTTTCTGAGGTCTGTTTTCAGATGATAGGCCCCGGCTACCCTGGAAACCAGGCGAAAGGGAAGTGAAAACTTGGGGAAAATGTGCGTTTGGGAGAAACCATTGGCACCTGAAATCTAGGACTGGTGCTTTCCATTCTGCTTTCCTATTGTGCCGACACCCACATTTTCCGACCCTAAACGGGGCTCCCGGGGGGTCCGGCGACTTGTCTCGGGTCTCACAGCTTGAGTGCTGACACTGATCCCAAGGCAAGAGCCTGCTTCGAATTTGGGGTCCTTTTCTTCCCTCTCGGCGGCTTCTTTCGGAGCCCAGACGCCAGAGCGCCCCAGACATGCGCTTTTGCCGTCCTTCTGGGTCTCCCGGTCTCGAATTCCTATACCCAGCCTGGAATCTAGTCGTATTTCTTTGGGGAATGCGTTTTCCAAAGGCCAAAGCCCTCCCGGGTTTCGTCATCAGACTCCACGTTGGGTGCTTAATTAACCAGTCCACCGAGCTTCCTTCCCGGCGCCGCTCGGACCCCGCAGCCTCGGGCGGTCTCTCCACCCTGCTGGGGGAATGGGAGACTCAGGCTCGGGATAAAGGCTCAGCTCCGCCTCGGGAGGGAGTCGCGATCCAGAGAGTGCGGTTCGGAGAATCCGGGCTGCCCCTTGCGTGGCTAGTCGGGTGGATGTGAAAGGTCAGGGCCACTTGAGAAGTGCCCCCATCGCTCCCCAAATTCCGAACTCCACGCGCTGTTGGAACTCGGGTTGTACCGCAGAACTGAGGTTCGGAGGATCGCGAGTTACCCAAATTCAAACATATCCCAGCTTAGGTGGATTGGTGGGGAGGGATACGGTGTTGAGGATTGGAATGGGCTGCCGGGGCCCCTACCTACGGCCTCTTGGCCGAGGGGCCCCGCGGAGCTCACTGCTGGGGTGATTCTCCCGAGCCCCCTATCCCGAGTTCAGCTCTGCAGACGCCAAAGTCTGAGTCTTGATCCCGTACGCGGGGTGTTTCAGAGGCCAAGCTTGCAATTTGCCTCTGTCCCCCACCCCCAATTCTCCTCCGAAGGCGGCAGCCGCAGGACTGGCTCCCCCAGGACTCTCATGGCCCCAAATGAAAGCAAACATCCACCCGTCCTTCCATACTGTTAAAACGCCTTCTTCCACAACTTGACAGAAAGACAACGTCTGCTTTCCGGAAAGAGGGGAAGAAAAGACGAGAAATCCTATTTATTGAGCTCCAGCTATGTGCCAAGTGTGGAGCGAAGCATTTTCTGGCATATGTCATCATTTAGTCATCGCACTCGCCTTCTGGAAGTCTTATTAATGCCATTTTACAGTGGAAGAAACTGAGGTCCAGAGAGGTGGGTCAAGTCAGGTCACGGGGCTGGTAAAGGGCAGTGGAATCCAAGCCTAAGTGTGAGTCTAGGAGGTGGGCATGAGGCTTGACAAAGTGATGCAGAGGCTCTGGGTTGCCCTCCAGATCCCCAAATTCTGAAAGCCTCAGGTCTGGAGCCTCACTCCCAGAACCCCCTTTCCCCATCCTCCCATTCCTAGGAGCTGGGCTCCCTGCTGAGCCCCCAGCTTCTCTATCACGTGGGACCTGGGGCTCAGCCTGACCCTAAGCCGGCCCTGCTTTGGCGGTGCCGGGGTCTGCAGGAGGTAGGCAGGGAGGGCCTGGCTGAGAGAAGGCGCTGGGGAAACGTCTGCCTGACTCGACTGAAAAGAGGATCCCTGCCTTTGAGCAAACCTTGTCTGACCGAAAGAAAACTCCCACGGCCATTCTTTGCTATAAAAGCCGCTCATTTGCCACGGGTTGGAGAGGCCATTCTCCCACCCCCACTCCCTCTCCACCGCTGGGTTCGGAATAAGCATAAACCTCATTTATAAAAGAACCCACGTCACACACACACACACACACACACACACCCCTCCACAAAATCACAGGGCCCGTTGATGAGGTTCATTGTGGCTGCTTCCCTTTCTGTGTAAGCAAAAATGTTTCTTCCAGATTGGAGATGCTACAGGCCTCTTGAATGAAATAAAGCGGTCAGAGCAAGGAGAAGAAGCCTCCCGTCATCTCCTGGACCCCTCTAACCCCTCTCCCACCCCCAGCAACACCTCTCACCTCCTCCCTCCTGTGAACTAAATAAAAAGCAGTAAAATTTGCTTTCCAAAATAGAAATAGGCCGCTTCAAAGCAGAGCAGACAGAGTACCAGGCTGCCGGAATCCTGAGCCCTGCCCTGATAAGGGTTGCAATAATCAAATCCAAACTCCATCCACCTCCCTTGACTCCTTCCGACCTCCTCCGGACCCCTCTGCATTTGTTGATGAAAACACTTTGATGTCCTGAGTCCTCCAAACAATTATTATTATAATTTTAAACAACCTGGTATTTTCCATTACTAACGGCTCCGGCTTTGAAGTTACACCTCATAATTTCCTAAATTAAATAAATCATTTTAAGTTTGCACTGGGAGGCTTTTAATAGCAGAGAAAGGAATATCATTATCTTATTGAGACCCAATTGTGGTGGCTCCAGTTTGGCTGTAGCTAGGGGCAAAGTAGGCTCACTCTAACAGACATACTTTATTAACCTCCCATAACTCTTGAAAGAACATTTTTATATTTTCTTTGATTCCCCCCCTCTCTTGTTTTAAAGCTGTCCCAACCTTTAATTAGTGCCTAATATGAAAAGCATTATTTTTTTAATGCTATGTAATTTACCAGCGGCAACAGGCCAACTTAACAATTGTTTATTAGACTTGGTTTTTCACACAGGGCAAAGAATGCCGCTCCAAACCCAACTTTTCATGGGTGGTTGCACTAATTAATACAGTGTCTGAGGCTCCTAGGGGGTTTTTTAATATTGAAGCCTATGGGGGCGGAAGGGGGTTTTAGAAGTCCGGCTCCTGCCGACGTCCTCTCTCTGATTTCTTTCATGCTGTTTTGATCCTGTCTGTGGAATCACCACAGACAGAAACTGTTCCCTGGCTCCGGATCCCGAGGCAACAGCCCTGGGAACCCCCCAGCACCTCCACTTGTGATTTATAGCTTGTGGGGCCCCAGCTTGGGGTGCAGAGAACCTACTGCTTACTCAGGGCTTAGGGTTGGGGAGGCCCCTTACCCAGCCTGCGGGTGGGGGTGGGGTGGAGAGCTGGCCTGGTGCATGAGTTGGGCTGGAGTCAGGCTCTTGGGGGCAAATGCCAGGTCTCCCAGGCACCGGGCACCACTTGGCTGAGGGCACAGAATTTGCCAAGATGGAGGCCGGGACTGGGATGGCGTGGAGGTGGGCGTAAAGCTGGGGAACCGCTTCCGGCAGCTTCCATAGTGTCTTTGCTTTCCTCTTTCTTTCTCCTCCATCCCCCTCCCCCCTTTTATTTTTTTGCCTCTCATTTTTCCTTTCTCACTTTCTGTTTCTACCCCCACTCTTTCCCTCCTTCTTTTCCATTTTTCTTGCCTCTCCTCTATTTCCTTTTTCCTCCTCCTTTCATTATTTTCACATCTCTCTTAATTCTATCGTTTTCCTTTATTTCTTTTTCCCGTTCTTCACACTGATTATTCACTTTCTTTTCATGCTGTCGTTCTTAATTTTCAGTTTCCCCCTCTGTCCTTTCTTCGCTCCTCTTTCCCTCTGTCGCTTCGCTCGTCCATCGCATCCCTTATGTATTTTCCCGTTTTCTGTTCATTCTTATTCCCCCCTTCCCCCCCCCCCCGTTTCTTATTTTTCTCCTTCCCTTTTTCTTTGCCGTTCTTCCCCGGTTCCAGCGATCTCGTGCCCAATTCCTCGCTCCTCCCGGAGAGCCCCCGCGCAGGGAGTTCGTGGCCACCACGTCCCTTCTGGAGCCCTTCCCTCCGCGGCTGCCCTTGGCAAACCAACAAGGGAGCGACCCTGCGCTGGAAGGGAAAGGGGCACGAAAGCCGGTTTCCTCAATGAACCTCGGGCGTCGCGGACGATAGGGACAGCGGCCGGCTGAGAAGGTCCGGGTCCCCGCGCGCAGCCCCTGCCGCCCCGCCCCGCCCGCCGCGGGCCGCCCGTTTGATGTCGCGGGCCCGGCAGGAATGCGGCCGGGTTATCAATCACCCAGCTGGATCCCGAAGGTCTCGGCCTAATCACATTTAATTGCTCGTGGAGGCCCACTCTCGCCCCGGGCCGGCCGCCGCGCTCAATTACTCCCCAAATACCTGCCATCAATAAATGCGCGTTGACACCGGCCCGGCCCGCTCCGCCGGCCCGGGAGATCGCAGTCGACCAGGCGCCCTCACCCCCGCCCCCGGCCCCCATCATTAAACTTACACCCCGACGCCCAGAGAAGTGAGCCAAACAGATAATAACAGCCCCCTTTTATTGAGCGCATCCCAAGTGCCAGACACTAATGCTCAGCGATTGACACCCATCGGCTGGATGAAGTCACATCAGCGTGCGAGAGATGCTATTAGCATCTCCATTTGAGTCAGGGGAACCAGCCTCACTTCATTCATCAATAAGCCCTAGGCGGCGAAGGTACGCAATGGCCCAAACGGGATGGGACCTTGTGACCCGGCCATTCCACAGTTCATGGGGGAAAGCACGACGCAATAGTGCCTCCCAGAGGCAGGAGGTTTACCTGAGTCCTCGGGTACACAGGTGTGCTGACCAAGCACCATGCGCCAGGTAATTTTTATAGGAGCTTATTTATGTATCTGCTTATCCTGTATCTGCTGGAGTCTTTGCTTTTGGCTTTAAAAGAGAAGACATCATGTCTGTATTTTATGTGATTTACCATTCATAGGCAGGTAGTAATTATACATCTAAAAAAAAAAAGGTGAAGGGTGAGAGTCCTGTGAAGTTAGTCTTTGATTTCCTTTATCCCTTTTCTTTAATCTCTTATATTTACTTATAAAATATATTACAGTGTCTAAAATCACTCTTATATGCAAGATCGCATTTTCCCTTCAAGGCAACAGGTGGGGTGTTATTATTATTATTATCTCCACCTTATTGAAAATAAAAACGATGTTCAGAGTGGTTACATAACTTACCTAAAGTCACACAGCAAGGAAACAGGGCTAGACCTGAGTGTTAGCTGTGAGGAGTTCTCCTCCCGAGATGAGGTTAAGTCTGTCTGACTTTTTTTGCATGTGTGTGAACCTAAGAAAATGAACAGTTTACTGAAAGGGGTTCCTGGGTTGCAGATCTGTTATGAAAAGGGCTATTTCAGTGGCAAAGTGCTGCCTATTTTTATTTCAATGTTGAGAAGTCTCAATGATGGAAAAACGGACTTTGTAAAGAAATTGCATATAAGATGCTAAGTGCCTCCCGAGATCCTGTCACAGAAAATCACCTGAAAGGTGGTGGTGATGGATGAGGCAGTTATTCACGTGAAATTGGCCAATTTGGGGAAAGTCTGAAAGCTGCAAAGTGTTCATCTCCTTCTCCTTTCCACTGCATCGGCAGCTCACCCCGTCTAGTCTTTCCAGTTGGATTTCTCTTTGTTTAGCAGTGGGAACAGAGAGGAGCCAAAAAGAAAACGTAAAAAATCCCAGGGGTGGGTGTGGGGAATATGATCTCGGACTTGAAGAGAATTCCAGGAAAGCAACTGGTCGATGAAGTCATGGCGAGTGGATGTGGGGAGGGGGCGGGGCCCAGGGCCTGCCACTTCAAGTGTCCTCCTGGGAGGGGTTGCATAGGGCAGGGAGGGGCAACCGGACATGGAGATCGAAATCATTCTTAGGTATAGGGGCATTTCTGCCCTATTTGAATACCATTATGCCACAGCCCACTTTGATGAGACTGTAAAATTCTTTTTCCCTTGCAAACAGTAGGCTAGTGCCAAAGAAATTAGGCCTTAGAGGGAAAGACGCAAATAGAACAGAAGGCAAAAGATTTCCAGAGCCTGGAGGGGATGAAAAACTGAGCTGGACTCAGATGACTCTTTCAGGGGTAATAATGCCCAAATCTTCTGTTTGCGCCCGGTGGCTGATTCTGGGACTAGAAAGGGGAGCCCATGTACTTTTTTGTTTGTTTGTTTTTTGCATGGGCAGGCACCAGAAACTGAACCCGGGTCTCCAGCATGGCCAGTGAGAATTCTGCCATCGACCCACCGTTGCAACTCTCAGCCCATGTGCTTTTTAGACTAGGGAAATAAAATGAATGTGTGATGACACTCCTGGGTCCCAAAATTACAGCTATATCGACAGCACATAAACTTCTCCTTAAATCAGTAGCAAATTAATAATTCTTTTTGCTGGGTCTTAGGACAAACTTAGTATTCTGAGCCTTGATCCTGTGTTGCCCTAGGGTTTCCCTGAAATCTTGGAAACAGAATTATTCAAATTCACTACAATTAAGAAGAAAAAAGATGAGTCTGTGGCTTTCATCTTTTCAGATAATTGAATTAAACGAATACTTTCCGTATGCCAGGCAGTGAATTGAGTCATTTACATATTTAATTTTAATCCTTAGAGAAACATGATGACATATCACCTCCATTTTGTTGAGGAAAAAACTGACATCCTGAGACTTTACAGTCTTCCAGCTGGTAAATGGCAGTACTGGTTATTTGAACCTTTGGACAACAAGGAACATGCTTTCAGAATTGCTATTGCAAAGCTTTGGCTATTTCTTCAAGAATTTCGGGTTTGTGTCACCTCCAGGAGCAGAAGCCAGGATGAAAAAGATGGTGCTCAGAGTTGGTGGTGTTTCTCAATTACCTTAAAATAGACATTGTCATCCGAAGCAAAACGACATTTCGGGTTAATAATTTGAGCCAGGAGAAGAATAACATGGGAGGGCAATATCATAAACTCTTGGGGTAGAAGGGAATTTTGTTACCATATCACGCAAGAGTCTCAGAGTGGAAGGGCAATATTGCAAAAGAAAACAAAAGCCACAGTTTTTGTTCAGTCCAGCTTGTCTGAACTCAAAGAGATCTTGGGAATTTGATTTCTGGGCATACTGAAGTACAAGACTTCTGTGTCTCAAATGTTAGTAGTTTACTGAGTGAGGCAGCTAGATCATGAATGGGGTGGGGAGTGGGCTTTGGTCCCCAAGAATATCCATCCATCACTGACAGTCACTTCAAATGAAAGAATATATTTATGTGTATATTCTTGTATGGACAAACGATATTTTCTCAAGCTTAGGGAAAGTGTGAGAGTACCGGTTTGAAAGGATGTATGCACCTTAGAAAAGCCATGTTTTAATCCTAATCCCATTTTGTAAAGGCAGCTATTTCTTCTAATCCCTATTCAGTACTGTATGTTTGAAATTGTAATTAGATCATCCCCCTGGAGATGGGACTCAATCAACAGTGGTTGTTAAGCTGGATTAGGTGGAGGTGTGTCTCCACCCATTCTAGGTGGATCTCGATTAGCTTACTGGAATCCTATAAAAGACAACAACAAGAGAGAAAGCAAGGAGAATCTGAGAGAGCTGAGAATGCCACAGCACCATGAAGCAGAGTCCACCAGCCAGCGATCTTTGGAGATGAAGAAGGAAAATGCCTCCCGGGGAGCTTCATGAAACAGGAAGCCAGGAGAGAAAGCTAGCAGATGATGCTGTGTTTGCCATGTTTCCTTCCAGCTGAGAGAGAAACCCTGACCATGTTCGCCATGTGCCTTTCCACTTGAGAGAGAAAACCTGAATTTCATCGGCCTTCTTGAGCCAAAGTATCTCTCCCTGGATGCCTTAGATTGGACATTTCTATAGACTTGCTTTAATTGGGACATTTTCTTGGCCTTAGATCTGTAAAGTAGCAGCTCATTAAATTCCCCTTTTTAAAAGCTGGTCTGTTTCTGGTATATTGCATTCCAGCAGCTTGCAAACTAGAACAGTGAGTAAAAGCATTTTTTAGAAAACTTCGCTATTTTTATTCATCTTTTAACATGTCCTCCTGGTAAAAATAGTACGCTTGCTAGGCAACGTCTCCAATCCTGCCATACTCTCTTCCAAACAGATTGCTCTGGCCATGCCTCTCCTTTTACCGACATTTGAGAGCTTCTACCAAAACACCAACTAAGATACTTGGGTTGCTGAGGTCAAGTCCAAACTAGTCATTGACAGCTCTCCAGCCTTGGTTTACAAGTAAATCAAGGTGGGGACCAGCAGAGGGATAATATACAGGAAGCCTGTGAAGGCCAAGTTTTGCCCTGTTCTGCTCTGAACTGTATTCCTGGCACCTCGAATAAGGGATTGGCCCATAGTAGGTGCTCACTAAGTACAGTGTTTGTTGAATGAATGAATGAATGAATGAATGAATGAATTGACCAAACGAAATGATAGCTCTGGAAAATTTTGGAAGCCCTGGATTTTGTCAGTTCTTGAAGTTTTAGAGAATGGGTGGATTTGCCATGAGTCCAGACTTTTTAAAAAGTTGCTTTTGTTCACAAGACAATAAAAATGATTTACATTTGACCTTATGACTAGCCACAGCATTGCCCAGATGCCTAAAATCAAATAAGCGAGATGGCTACTGGGTTTCTGCCCAAGCCAGAACCTTCCCTTTGATGATGGATGTGATGAAGATAGGGTCTTTAAAGTACTTTACAAGTAAATTTTAAGTCTAATTCTTGCTTTCAGTTGCCTGGCTTGAGACTGATTCTGATAGTAAAGTGGGAAAAAAGCAGCCCCTGACTTGGTAGTAGGTTGGTGAGATTAAATTCAGAGAAATGACTGCGAGAGTGCTACTCATTTTACCTACTTTCGTGCTGTAAGGTTGTCATGGAATAAGAAGAAGGCAATGAGGCAAAGAAGGGCCTTCCATCTCAAGTGCCAAGGGATCACGGGAAAGAAAGGCAATTTGGGGGGAATGTTCAATAAGTATCCACAATGTACCATGATGTAAAATGAAATCCTCTATGCCTGAGAGAGGAAAGAAAAAGATTTGCATTTGACTAGATGGGCCAGGAGATGCTATTAAGGCAGTTATAAAAAAAAATATTGATTTGGTTCAAGTCTCTGATGACTAGACACGTATGACAATTAAAGAAACTTTCATGACCCCAATGGGTGTATTCACCAGACGATGTAGAGCCAGTTCTACTTGTCCTTATATTTCACGGGAGAAAACCTTTAAAGCATTGCATGAAATGGAACCCCCCTGAATTATAAAACTGTCTAGATGGACTCAGAACCCTTCTTTAGAGTGTGGTGCAGTGTGTGTGTTGACAGGCATGGAAGGGCAGATTCTGACTCTGACCTTTTGGAAAGAGGGAGCCTCTCCAGAAAAAAATTTCCTTGATGGTTTTTATGGCCTCAGTTTTCTCTTCTGTAATCTGGGGGTATGTTCCTAAGATTTATGTTGTTTCCTGTTCCGTTCAGTTCAGTGATGGGGTTTTAAAGTTGAAGGGCTCTGTTCTAGTTTCCTAGCTGCTGGTATGCAATACACCAGCAACGGAATGGCTTTTAAAAAGGGTAATTTAATAAGTTGCTAGTTTACAGTTCTAAGACATAGAAAATGTCCCAATTAAAACAAGTCTATAGAAATGTCCAATCTAAGGCATCCAGGGAAAGATACCTTGGTTCAAGAAGGCCAATGAAGTTCAGGGTCTCTCTCTCATCTGAGAAGGCACATGGTGAACACAGTCATGGTTTCTCCTTCTTCTGGAAGGGCACGTGGTGAGCACAGCATCATCTGCTAGCTTTCTCTCCTGGCTTCGTGTTTCATGAAGCTCCCTGAGAGGCGTTTTCCTTCTTCATCTCCAAAGTGCTGGCTGATGGACTCTCCGCTTCGTGGTGCTGCAGCATTCTCTGCTCTCTCTGAATCTCCTATTCTCCAAAATGTTTCCTCTTTTATAGGACTCCAGTAAACCAATAGAGACCCACCCAAATGGGTGGAGACATGTCGTCACCTAATCCAGTTTAACAACCACTCTTGATTAAATCACATCTCCAGGGAGATGATCTGATTACAATTTCAAACATACGATATTGAATAGGGATTATTCTACCTTTATGAAATGGGATTTAGATTAAAACATGGCTTTTCTAGGGGACATACATCCTTTCAAACCAGCTCAGGCTCTTATAGGAATGAGGCGGGAAGTGTCAGTGTCTCAAATATTCTAACAAAACTAAAAAGTCGTAATTTCAGAAAAAAATCAAAGGTCTCATCCCTACTTAGATTGAACAGTGGTCAACTCTAAGTCTCTGTAGGAGTTGGGGGGGGGACAATGTTTTCTCTTTTTTTAAATGCAATTTTATTGAGATATATTCACACAGCAAATAATCCATCCAAAGTATTCAACCAGTGGTTTATAGTATCATCATATAGTTGTGCCTTCATTACAACAATCAACTTTAGAACATTTTCATTACTCCAAGACAAAAAAAAAAAAAGAGCACCCAAAACATCTCATAGGCCTTATCCCCCCATTACTAATTAATTTTATCTTTATTTTCTTACTCATCTGTCTATACACAGTCACAGGGTTTTCAAAATCTCACATTCATATCATAAAAACTATATAGTTATACAATCATCATCAAGAATGCAGTCTACTGGATTACAGTTCAACAGTTTCAGGTATTTCTTTCTAACTATTCTAATACACTAGAAACTAAAAAGAAATAACTATATAATGCATAAGAAAAACCTCCAAGATGACCTCTCAACTCTGTTTGAAATCTCTCAGACATTGAAACTTGTTTTGTTTCATTTCTTTCCCCCCTTTGGTCAACAAGGCTTTCTCAATCACATGATGCCAGGGCCAGGCTCATCCCTAGGAGTCATGCCCCAAGTTGCCAGAGAGATTTACACCCCCGGGAGTCATGTCCCATGTAGAGGGAAGGGTAGTGAGTTTATTTGCAGAGTTGGTTAAGAGAGAGAGAGGCCACATCTGGGCAACAAAAGAGGTTCTTTTGTTGTTGGGGGTGACTCTTAGGCATAATTATAAGTAGGCTTAGCTTCTCCTTTACAAGAATGAGTTTCATATGGGCGAACCCCAAGATCGAGGTCTTGACTTATTAAATAGGGAGTCCCTAACACTTGTGAGAATATCAGGAATTCCCGAGGTGGGTAAGTTTAATATTTCCACATTTGACAATGTCTGTCTTGAGACATAATAATACAGGTCATGGTGCGCAAGTCTGGGGGTGCAAAATTGTGAAATTTATCTTGCTTTTTGAGGTCAATTGTAAAGAAACCCAAGTACTTCATGCATTACTAATTCATAGAGTGTAAAAATCTGCCCCAAAGTCTGACAGCCTCCCTGCACTTATCAGGGCCCAGATTTCTAAACCTAGGGCCAAAATGAGGTCTCACATTACTAAGACTCAACACTTTTCAAAAAATATACTGCAGGCCATTTGCTGGAAGGTTATGAAATATGATCGTAAATTAAAACTAAATGACTCATGCTAAATAAATGGACAAAGAACACTTTGTGGTGTCGAGGGCTCGGGTCTGATTGTGTTGGTTCATTTATTTGGGTATTTAGGGCATTTCAGGAAGCAGGTACCTCCATCAACCAGAAATAGACCTTAGGCCTGCGGTACTGTTGCTGCAAAGCTCTGCCCCCAAATCCATTTCAGAACCAATGAATAATAAGCGAAATTTATGTACCACTTGACAATTTACAGGGTTCTGTCACCTACATTAATTCTGAGAGGCAGGTAGCCTTATAGAAGGAAACAGAGGCTCACACAGCAGGGAGGGATTGTTCACGGTGAATTGGTGGACAGAAAGAGTCGGGACTTCTGCCACAAATAGAAAATCCAAACTAATGGACAGCAGCTTTTTTTCCCCATGCATATATAATTGCAATAGTTTTTTTTTCACAGAGATGTCAGTCTAGAGTATAACAAGGCTTACAAAAGCTGTTAGTTTTCAACAAAATTTCCTTATCATTTCCTTTGCATTCAGAAGTTTTTCAAAGAAAGCAAAATAAAATCCTAGCTGCTATCCAAGACCATATGGCAGACACACAGAGACACACATGGCAGGTAAAGAAGAGTCCCCTTAAAGAACACATTACTGCCTTTTAATTATATTGTCTTTAAAAAAGTATTAGGAACTTAGAAAGTCATGAAAGCTGGAGGATTGGTGAAGGAGGGGATAATGTGGTGATACAACGTGGCACTTTTCTTCTTTAAAGCAATTTTATCGAGATGTATTCACACACCATGCACATGATCTGAACTATACAACCAGTGGCTCACAGTGCACCCCATCGTTGTGCATGATCAGTTTTAGAATACGGTGTGGCACTTCCCGGCAGAGAGATGCCTTCTACAATTCCAATCTTTCCAGTCAAGTTGCCTTCATCTGTGCCCGATTAATTACTAAACTCTTCCAGGCGAAGGAGGCAGATCAGGAAAAAGGAGGAATACCCTGGGATCAGCAGATGCTCCTGGGGACTGCTGATCACTCTTCTGTGACTTCTTTTCAATTCTACTACATTAAAATTAAGGAGTAATTATACAGAAAGGAGTGTCATTACTTATTAGTCTGTCTTGTAGATCTCGGTTCTTTTCCTTGAGAGCACTCCTCAATTATTTTATGTATAAGTTCAGGCGGAGCCTTGACCTCAAGGTGCTTCTGGCCTGGTGGGAAAAGAAAGCCAGGAGGTTACAAGATTATCAACCAGACGTGCCATGGTATATGTCACCTGGGAGAGCTCTGGAGCCCGGGAGTTGGGAAAAAGGAGAAACCAATTTGCCAGGGCTGATGGTGATGGCTTCACAGAGAAGGGGAACTTCCAATCATCTCTTGAGGACTAATATCCTTTAGTTAACATCCAGGTAGAGAGAGGTACACAGGAAGAACATCCAGACAAATGGAATTAGAGTAGCATAGAATCATGCAGGTGCTTGGAAGCCTAGGAAAAGCACACGGGCATCTAAGGGGGCATCAGGAAAAATTGGTGGGGGTTGCACTGCCAGTGTTTAAGGGGGTTAAAACCCTGGCTTCACCACTTTCTAGTTTTGCAGTCTTGGGCAAGTCACTTAACTCTCTGCAGCTTGATTTCTTCACCTGCAAGATGTGGATGATAAGACCACTTACCTCAGATGATCGCTGCGAGGATAAAACATAGAGAATGCTACTATGATGCCTGACTTATAGAATGCTCAGAATCTGGTGCCTCTCCTTGGGCACTGAGAAGCCCTTAAAGATTTTCAAGCTGGGAGTGGCAGGCCCTGGTGGACCATTACGATAGGAGAGGGTTGGGGTGGAGACAAAGGGCTAACCTGGCTGTTTTCCCTGGTGCCATTTTGGATAATACAAGAGACAAAGCCATCAAGGCAGGTGACTGTGCTTGAGCAAGACTTCCAAAGCTGACCAGTTTGCCTGTGAACTGTTGGGCAGAGTTTTAGCAACTCATCTAGCATGGGTCTTCCTTCTTTGCCTCCCACCCCCTCACAGTGGTCCCCATACTCCTGAGTCCTTATAACCCCCACATAAAGATGGTTTGGGTTAGAATAATTCTGTAGTCACACCTTTACTTTTCAAATCCTCCCTCTCCTGCAACAGTCTTGCTCTCTTCTCTTGGTTGATGTCAAAGTGTCTGATAACAGTCTAAAGGATTACGAGGTGGAAGTGAAAGTGTGGCCTTTGAAAAAAAAAGAAACAAAATGCTTGCACCCGGCTTCTCAAAGCTCTGGCTGAGCTTTTACAACCTCTGAAAGACAAGCAGTGCTCCCCCTACCAGACTTCCACTTTGTGCCTCAGCTTTAAGAGTCAGTCTCGTGAAAACCGTTTCCAACATGCATTTAAAATCATCCATCCAAAAGATAACTAAATCATGGCCATTCATTCCTCTCAACCCATCACACGGCGATGAAAACATGTATTTAACAGAGAAAACACTGAGCCTTCACTCACCCTGGCCTCTGTCCCCCTTTCTTCTCCCTTTCTTTGAGGGCTCAAAATGTTATGATTCATCTCAGTACTTCCCAATGCAGCAAGAAATTACTGGCCCCAGAGATTTCAAAACATGGAGGGGAACCAGGGAGAGAAAGTCCCCCAGTCTGTGGCTGGCATTCTCTCTCCAGCCAAGTGTGTTTGTTTCTTGGCTCCTTTTGATCATTGCTTATAACAGTAGCCAAGAGAGGAAATTAAGCTTTTGTATTTTAACTAATCCATGACCCTGGAGAATTTGTAAGAGACATCTATGATGGGTTAAACGTGAGCCTCCAGGGGATTGATGAAGAACATTCCAGATGCGCCACAGCTCCCTTGGTGGGAGCATAAAAGTTTAGAATATCGAATGAAAATGAAAGGAAGGCAGAGCATACAGTGTCCTTTGGGAACATCTGCCTAACCCAATTCCCTTGTTTTTAGATATGAGGAAACTGAGGCCAAAGAAGGGAAGGGACCTGCCCAGGGCCACAGAGGGAGTTTGTGCCTGAGCGGAGATTCACAATCCCCTGTGCTAGGAAAAGATTGTTAATTGAGAGCAATGTGGTCCTGCAGTGCCTGCTTTTTGACAGCTTCTGTTGGAGATATACGCCATTTACCTGTCCTCAGAGCCCACCCTCAGACCAGCACACCGGGCTGCATTCTATAGAAGCACCAGCCCCCATTCACACTTGAAAGTACAGTTTTCTTTCTCAATGGCTCTTAAGAGTCTAGAGTAGGGAATAAGAGTTTGGGTCGTGGAGTCTGAATGTAAATCTGGACAACACGCTTAACCTTTCCATGCTTTGGTCTCCTGGGATAATAGTAGAACCCACCTCGCTGGGCTGTTGTAAGAATTAAATGGTTCAGTCATAATAAATTGCTCACAGTGGTGTCCGGTCCTTAAACTGTTACTGAAGTTCCCACTTCTCCTGTTCCCCACGCTTTCCCCCAGAGAACGGCTAAAGAAGGAAAACTACTTAGGTACTTTCAACCTCAGGATCTGTAGATTCTGTTTCAGCTTTAGCATCTGGTTGGGATGCACTGACTAAAAGATAAATGGGGGACATCAGAGACATGGGGTGTGAGTGCCAGCCCTGCCACTAACTGGCTATGTCAACCCAAGCAGCTAACATCAGCTCTCTCTGCCTCGGTGTTAATGGGAATCTTAGTCCCAACTTTCCAAGTGAGGAGCATTCATTTAATAAATACCTACTGATTGCCACCTTGGTGCCAGTCATGAACACAGCGAAGATGCTGCCGCTGTAGATGGAGCTGGACTTCTAGCAGAGAAAAACAGATGATAAAAATAGGTGGATAAATTTTAAAAATGTATCAATTACGTGAAATCACCCATAAGTTACAGGGAATGTGTGGGCCTGTACTTTTACGAGGTCCCTGACTCATAAATGTCTCTTCTGACTGATGGCAATGATCCCTGCAATGTTTTTTCTTTCTTTTTCTTCCTTTTTACTATAAAAACTTTGAAGATATACAAAGGAGAGAAAATAGTATAATCACCTTCATATATCATACCCGGCTTCACCAATTATCAACTCGTGCCCAGCCTTGTTACTCTTTAATAACCCTCATCCATTTCTCCTATCCCCTAGGATGATTTTGAAGAAAATCCCAGACATTCTATTATTTTACCTATAAACATTTATCATGTGTCTCCAAAATATGAACATTATTTTAAAAGCATAATCACACTACCATTATCCAATCTAGAAATTAACGGTAATTTCTTAATAGTATTAAATATCCAGGCAGGGCTTAAGCATCCTTAATTATCTCATAATTTAAAAAAAATTACAGTTTACTGAAATTAGTATGGAAGTAAGGTCTGGGCATTGCAATCTGTTGCTGTGTCTCTCAAGGCTTCTGTTAATGTATAGGTGTCCTCTCTCTCTTTCTGTTTTTCTCCTTCCTATTTATTTATTGATAAAAGTAGGACTTCCGTCCTGTACTTTTTCCCACAGTGTGCATTCCCATGATGTTGTTTAACATGTTCCACCATCCCTTGAAATGCCTGTAAGTTGTTAGTTCAATCTAGAGACTTGATCAAATGGAGGTTGTACTTTTGGAAAGACCGAATTGTGGTTCTACTTTTGGAAAGACCATTTTATAGATGGTGTTGTATACTGCATTACAAGATACATAAGAACTGGTTGTGTCCCTTTTGGTGATGGTCGAAGCCATTGGTGGTCAATTTCTAGGTCCATTATTTTATTAGGGATTGTAAAATCGTGACATCCCAATACTATCATCCCTTAGTCATTTATTAGCCATTACATTTGTATAAAGAGAAACTTCTTTTCAATACTTATTTGGTTGCTCAAGGCACGGTTAGTATGTAAAAGGCCAGGAAGAGTGTTTGATTCTTTCCCTTCAATTACCCTTTTTCAAAATAATGAGTTGGTTATATACACATCTCCAAAGTTCAGTGGGCTCATCATTTTAAACTTATTTCCATCTGTTCCCGTTATTTTCTTGTTGATGAACAAACGGTGCCCTCTTTGGTCAATGGAAGATTCTTCAAGATGGCTCCTGTCTTTTTAAATATACCTTCACTAGTCTTTGAAAGCATCCTTGCTTTCTCATAAAACATAATCCAGGCCCCCTTTATATATTTCCTGCTCCAGACCCAGGATCTGTCATTTCTCCATAGGAATATTGGTCCCTTTTAGTGGGCAATGGTATTTCAAGGCTGTAAGCTGAACACTAGAGGTGCTCATTGCTAGGCACTGGGCTTATATAGATATGAACAAGATAAATAGGGTTCCTGTCTGCATGGTTCCCTATTCTGAACTAGAAGATAGGAGTAAAGAACATAGAGAGCTGTTGAGTGTCAGGAAAGGCAAGGCCAGGGGGCTATGTCAGTGCCATCAAGGAACCTCATTCAGGTTAAGGGCTAGGGAAGACCTGAAGAGAGAAAGGAAGGGGGCAGGATTGGAATAGAGAAGAGCTCCTTCCTGCTCAGCCACTAACTAGATATTGAGATGGCACAGAGGGAGGACTGAATGAACTAGGGATGTGAAACCGATATGTACAATGTAACATATAAACCTCTAGTGATGGAATTCAAAGCATCCAGCCAGTGGGAAAGAGTGGACCACGTGTAGCACCATTCCAAATCAAGCTATACATTCTGAGTCTCAAGGTCAGGTGATTTTGTTCCCTCCTAACAATAGCAATTGGACAGGCACTGTCTGATTTAATCTTTCTGAGATTAAATGTGAAACAGGGACTATTACTGTGCCCACTTGACAGATGAGGCGTCTGAGGCTCATCTGAGGTTAAGGAAATTGCTGAAGGTCAACCCAGCTAGTAGGTAACTGAGAGGAGTGTTGAACCCAGGACTTTCTAATGCCAGAGATAAATCCTCTTTCACCACTCTGCTGTGCTCTACCACCCAAAGTGAGTTCATATCTAGATTTAAGCCCCCTTTTAGGAGGATTAAAAGGTGTTTACTTCTCAACCAGCCAAGGGTCTTAATCTTATCCTCTCAGCCCTCTTGTGGCCAGATTTCTCTCGTGGTGCCCTGCTTTTAGGATGACTTGAAATTGCACTCTGTCCCTTAGAACTGCCATGTAACATGGGGCTAGCTCCTTCACTTTTTTTTTTTGTTTCTCTCCAAGATTCGGTTTCCTTATCTGTGAAAGGGGGACAATAATATCCACTGGCATGGTTATTGGGATGATCGAATGATGGGATGTATGTAAAGCATTCATCACAGTGTGCTCAATAAAGGACAGCTCCTATTAAAAGTAATGAACCAATGGCTAACATGTATTATGTCAATTGATGGCCATTATAACCCGGGAGGTAGATACATCATTACCCCCATTTTAAAGAGGAGGAAACTGAGACGCAGAGAATAAGTGGTAGCACCAGCATTTGAACCCAGGCAGAGTCCTTGTTCTTGAACACCACTTTGTGCTGCCTATATAGGGGGTCTTGTCATTTCAGAAGGACCTGTCATTTCAGCCCTGAGGCTTTAGCCACTCACTCCCACTTGGCTTAAAGGAAGAGAAGATCTGCCCAGAGACTGGGGTAACTGCTTCCAGGGGTCTGCTGAGCTTTGATGCAGGTGACCTACCTCCCACGGAGCCTACCTAACCCCACTCTGGAAACTTCAGTAGCCCTGGGGTGGATACTTTGCTCAACACTGAGTTGTTTCAGTAATTACTGGTGTGCTAAATCACTTTCCTTTTTACAGAGCTCAAATAAGACCATGGCATTCTTTTAGAGCCTTCGTGTTGAGACTGGGAGCGTGGGAGAAGGATGGCTTTAAAAAATAAACTTGCATTCAAAACGTTGTGTTAAACCACAAATTTTAACACAGGCAAGATTGAGAAGGAGGGAGGAGAAGGGAGTGGGATTGGAGTTTCATCAACAAACTGTCAGATCAAACTTGTCCCGCAGCCTCCCCATCCCAAGCCGGTTTCTTCAATCAGCCTTTATTAAGAACATAGATTTGGGTCTACAAGAACAAATTCTCCTGGCTCTTTAAGGAATATAATTTGAAGAGCGGTGGCGGGGAGCGGTGGTGGTGGTTATTAAGCTGCATTACCAGATAACTGATACAACATGCTACCAGCGTGAATCATCCGATATGGAGGGACAAGAAAGAAGCGTGTAAAATAAGCAGAGCCAAAATATTGGCAGGCCCCAGCCGCTCGGGCTAAATGGCAAATTACATCTGCTTTAGAACCCCCCACCCCCACCCCCCAAAAAATAATTAAAAAAAAATTTTTTTAACTTAAAGTTTAATCTCCTGGTTGAAAATTGCCATGGGGGAACGCAGAAGTATTTTGTCTACATCCATCTCGCCTCTTCCAAATCACCGACTCCCCGAAAGCAGAGCCGGAACAGTCCCACGCCGGGTCACCTCGGCAGGCCCGCTCCCACCCGCCCCCGCCCCCGCCCCCGCGGGCTTCCTCCCCCAGCCCGGGCAGCACCCCCCGCCGCGAGCTCGCGGGGCGGAGGAGCGGGGTCGGCTTTTATTAGCAACACATGCCCGGGGGCTTCGGCGCACCCCTGACAGCCCGGCAGCTCCGAGCCAAAATGGATGGCCCCGGGGCTGGAAGACACGGTTACCAACGCGCCGCGCCGTTCTCAGGTGGACAAATGGGGGCCTCCGGGGCGGGCCGCGGTTCCCAGGCGCACGGAGGCGGCGCGGGCGGGAGCGGAACCCGCGGTAATTACTGTACGTTTGCACTGTAAAGAGGGGCAGCCGGGGAGCGGGGCCGCGGAGGCTGCCCGGCCCCGACGCACAAAAGCTTCATATATTCTGAATGAAGGCGAATCGCAGCCCCGGCCGCCTTGAAAAGAGCCGTGAGGGAGACTTCATTCTCTCCCTTTCAGCTGGGCTCAGACTGTGAAATCCACACAATCGCGCCCTTCTCTTTAAGCCGAGGGAGAAGAGGGGCCGCGGCCGTGCGCCCCGCCATTCGCTGCGCGCCGAGAGGGAGAGTTCACTCCGGGGACAGGAGCGGCACAGCCCGGGGCTGGTGGGCAGCCGCGTTTCCCATCCCAGACGGGGGGCTCCCAGTCCCTTTCTCCGCGCTGCGTTTTCACGGGGCTTTTGGTAGGACCGGGGTGACTGTCAGGTGCGGGGGCCCTTCCCTTCTGGTGGCCCTCAAGTCCGTTCCATCCGCGGGCCGGGCTCATTCCCAGGACCGTGGATGGCGAGCTGCCTCCCCACTGCGTGCCCGGGGGCCCTGGCCAAGCCGGGTTTTTGAGAGCCACCGAATAATTCAAAAAAAGGGGAAGAAATGCCAAAGCTATTTAACCAAATACTTAACTTGGTTTTGCCATTTCGTCATATATATACTATATATATATTTAAATATATATATTGCTCTATTTAAAACATATGGGCTGACGATTTGGTACTTTTTAACTTACATACAAATGCAATGTGTGTGACTCTCAAGATAATTAGAGGATTTAGACAATTACATATATATATGTATAAAACTGCATCCCACGTGCCTGCTCAGCAGATGGGACCCAGGTTTGGAGCCCTGGGATGTAACTCTGTAACTGATTGCACAGCCTCATGTGGAGAGAATAGCTGAAGTGTGAAGTTGAGTTCTTCCGTGAACCTGATCCTTGGGACAAAGGTCCTCCCAGCCCCTCCTCTGGGTGCTGCTACCCCTGAGGCAGAGGGTAATTCTCTGTCACGGGTCTCTGTAACCTTGCATCCCAGCATCTTTAAGGTTGACAGGGTCTCAGCCTGGTGCTGAGAGTTCCCTGCCGCCCAGTCAAAATAGAATTATCCTGGAGTCACTTTGGGACATGACCATTTTCTTTTCTACATGGGGGATGTGGGAGTAGTTTAAGGCAAAAAGATAGACCCATCCTTAGTGACTCCCACTCGCTACCCATCCCTCTCCTTGGAAGAAACAAGGGGCAAATGCTTATCAATGATACCTGCTTTGTTTTATTGAGCGCCTACTATATGCTGGGCACTATGGGACTGTCATTTAATTCCCCAAGAGGTAGGTACTGCTTGTCTTACTTCTCAGAGGATAAAATTGGGGCTGAAGAAGGTGACATTTCTTGCTAAAAATCGGAGCCACTAAATAGTAGGTCTGGGTTTAAACTTTGGACTGATATTCAAGTTTTTTCCAATCACCCCTTTATCTTTTACTAGCAGGGTGGGGCCCAGCACACCCTTTCTGTCCCTTGATCTCCATAAAGTCCTCTGAGATGATTGTTCTTCTCTTTCTTTCTCTTTCCTTTTGACAGATAATGAAATTGAGGGCCCCAGGTGTTCATTCTCGAACCCAAGGACACAGAACAGGTAAGAAAAAGCCCAAAGACAGGGCGTTTTTGCTGTTTGTGTGCATGGTGTGGTGGCGGCGGCAGTGATGGCTCGTTAGAATCACCCAAAGGACTTCTTTATAGTACAGAAATCTAACTCCATCCTGAAAGAGTGATTCAATAGGTCTGGTGTGAGGCCAGGGAATCCTTTTTTCAAACATCAGTAACAGCAAACTTCACAAAGGAATCTTTTTGCAAATGCAAATTTAGCTTTGTGGTTGCTTTATTTTTTTTTCTGTCATCATTGTCCCATATATATGTATGCATTTATTTGTTTTGCTGCTTCATTGTAATTTGATATTCATGCTAATTTATGAAAACTATGTTTTTATTGTAAAAGTCACATATATACATGGTTAAAAAAAAAGATCAGAATAGTCCAGTGATTACCTGAAAGCATATGACATATCCTTTGTAAACAACCCAAGTGAGATCTTGAGGCCCAAGTTCCGCCACCTACAGTTGTCATTTTGTAGCCCAGAGATGTTGGAGGATGTTTCTACTTCTTGTTGTATCTAGTTCTTGTTAAAGGCTGTGTCCAGATTTTCACTGTTGGAAGACAAAGCTGTACTACACATCCTTATACATAGCTCTTTGCCAAAATTGGCAATATTAATAACCTGTAGAATAAATCCTGGGTTCTGCAGCACTTCTCCAGTGAAGGATCAGAGAATGATTAAAGGACTCTCATAGGTTCTTGGAGAGTTCTTCCAAGGGACTCCTTCTTGAAACCCCCAGTGATCAATCCAGAAATAAGGCACTTTCCTGAAGAAATGTCTATACCGGCCCACAGTGCCCAGACGTGGGTGGGTTTTTGTGCATCTTGTAGGCTTTTCTGATCTTTGGGGGCCTCTGTAGCTGGAAGAGGGGCCGGCAGGAGAGGCCAAGGAGCTGTGAGTGCTGAGTAAGGGAATTGAAGGGTCAAACCCACGCTTTATTGCTTCCTTGATTTTTCCTGGACTAGCCTTTGGCTACATGGAGCACCCACAGAGCCCCACCATTAAATTATTTTATTTATTATCATTATTAGGAACGTTGGGGAATACAGAAGGAATTTTTTTTAACTTTTTTTATTGTATAGTATAGCATATGTACAAAGCAAAGAAATAAAAGAGCAATAGATTTCAAAGCACTCTTCAACAAGTAGTTACAGGACAGATCCCAGAGTTTGTCATGGGCCACCATACAATCCTCTCATATTTTTCCTTTTAGCTGCTCCAGAATACAGGACATTAGAGGGCTTAAATGTTTTTTTTTTTTTTTTTTTTTGTCATCACAATGATTTTTTTCCCTTCTTTTTTTTTTTGTGAAAAATAACATATATACAAAAAAAGCTATAAATTTCAAAGCACAGCACCACAATTAGTTGTAGAACACATTTCAGAGTTTGACATGGGTTACAATTTCACAATTTTAGGTTGAGAAAGAATATTTTTTAAAGAAGGTGTAAACTCTCTTCATTCCCATCATCCAGTAAAGCTCTGCTACCAGTATTTCTGTTTTCTCTTCCTGACCTGGTGAGGAGTTAGGGGAGGAGGGAGGTCAAGATTGCCTGGTCCAAATCCTGCTGCTTATTAGTTGTGTGACATGGGGATAGGTTCTTAACCTGTCTGCGCTTCAACTTCCTCAGCTAAAAGAGAGGAATATGCACATTACAGGGCAGTCATGGGGATCAGATGAAAGAATTCATTTACTGCACTTAGCATTGTGCCTGGCAGAAAGTAAGTGCTCAAGAAACTTTAGTCATCATTGTGAATGCACAGGCATCATTTAACGTAAAAATTGGAGTCATAGTCTTTGGCTTAAGATTATATTATGAGCATCTTCCGTGGCATCATATATTCTTTGCAAATTTGATGATTCTTTTTAAAGTGATTGCCCAATAGTCCAACTTATGAATGAGGCATCATTTATTTAAACTCTTCCCTATTGTCGGGTGTTCGGCTGTTGGCCAGAGCAGGGGGATTCAAAACAGAGTTAGTTGTAAGGATGGTCATGCAGCGCTGTGGAGAGACCCACTTTGTGAAGTGCTGAGGCTTCCCGCCAGCAGCCATCTAGGAAATAGAGCCTCGAGCTTCTGATGAGCTTTTAGTTCTCCACGGTCCTGGCTAATATCTTGAGTGCAATCCTATGAGAGACCCCCAAATCCAGAACCACCCAGCTAAGATGCTTGCAAATTCCTGACCCACAGAAGCCGTGAGATAATAAATAAAGTTGGTTTAAGACACTAAATTGCATTTTTTCTTCTTAGAGAAGTTGTAGGTTTCCAGAGAAAAATCCTGCATAAAATGCAGACACCCCATATACCATCTTATTGCGTGAACATCTTGCATTAGTGTGGTACATTTGTTGCAATTTGGTGAAAGCACATTTTATAATCGTACCTATTAGCTATTGTCCTTGATTCACTTTTGGGTTCACTGTTTGTGTTATATACCATCTTATGGAATTTTTGAAAAACTGTATTCTATTAACATATGTACAACCCCAGATTTCCCCTCTTAACCACATCCAAATGTGTGTTTCAGGCTGTTAATTATGTTTACAATGTTGCATTGTCGTCATCAGGACCTCAACCTTTTTAAGCCTGGGTTTCCTTATGTGTAGGGTGAAGTTACTCTCAGTATCCAGTCCATAAGGTGATTGTGAGGTTAAGTCTTGGAGCAGTGCTTGGCCCAGGGTCAGCACTCAGCAGATTATTAGTCATTGTCACTTGGACCCATCTGAACCTCCAGTCAGCGAATTTCCCCCAGGGGCTGGCTCCCTCCTTGTCTGGTGGCTCCCTCCGAGACAGTGCTGAGGGTGACAGTCACTGCCTAGAGAGCAGCACATTTGGTTCTACTCTGGAGCTGCTGGCCTCTGATTGTTGTCCCTTTCTCTGTACACAGAGAAGGAGAAACTGCCTTCAGCAAGGCTATTCTGAGCCACACCAGGCTGGCTGAGGCCAGAATAACACCCATTGCGGTGGAAGCTTTCAGGAACAGCCAGTCAGTTCCCTTTTAGAGGCTTTGGTACCCTGCAGGCTGCAAAAATGAAGCTGAGAATAGGAGAAAACTTGGTTTCTTTCCTTGCACTGCTGCGGGGGTGAGCTGAACTGTTCCAGCCCTGCCCAAACCCACTTACTCCTCATGAGTTTTCCCAACAGGACTTTAAAATCAAAGCTTAGAGAAGCAGGCTGGATTTTAATGACTGTTTTAACTGTCAGGGAATTAGAAAGTCTTAGCCCCCCCCCCCTTCTTCTTATAGCTGGGGGTTGTAATGCTCTTAGATTTAAATGATCTCCATAAGGGATTTATTTTTGGTTTAATAGTCTAACCCAAGTCTCAGTTTGCGAGCGCTTTCCTTGCCAGATATAGAATTGGTGTCAAAAACTTGACGAGTCAGACTGTGACTAAGCTGAAAGATTCTGGTATGTTGTTGATATACTTTTGGATACGGGGAGTGGTCCGTAATAGGTACCTGGATACGGTATTTTTTTTTTCTTTGGGGGGTATCTGCAAAGGCTTGGAATCTAACCCAATACTCCTGCATGGAAGATGGACATTCAATCATTGAGCCAACCATGGACCCCTTGAACGCAGTATTAATAGAAAGGAAGTCTTGGTATCAGGAACTGCAAACTTGGGAGTAGAATTGGGTGTACATCCTGCTGCCAAGGGATCAAGGCAAAGAACCAGAACTAAATTCCAGAATCAGCAACATAGCCTCAGGGACTTCTCTGGATCCTGAGTCTTTGAAAGGCTCCACTGGGTAGTGGTGGTAGAGGTCAAGTGGTGAGGGGTTTGAGACATTCTTCTTCCATTAGGAAGATGGGCCAGACATCCAGCAGATTCACACCCACAAAGGTTAGGGGTACAGTTGACCCTGCTGAACTGAGCTAGACAGGTTAGAGGTAAGACAATGAGGAGGGAAGTTTATTAGTTAAGACTTTTTTGTTTGCAAGTGGCAGAAACCCAACTTATGTTAGTTTAAACAGAAAAGAAAGTGTATTACTCAAAAATGAAAAGTTTAGGGTGGAGTGCTGCCTTCAGGCATGGCTTGATCCAGACCCTCAGGTCCTATCACAATGTTATCTCTTCAGTTCTCAGCCCTGACCCTCTTTGTTTGTCTGCTATTTTCAGGCAGGCTTTTCCCATATAGTGATAAAGACAGCTGACAGTGACTTCCATCCTACCTGCTTAGCAACTCTCAGGGAATGAAGGGGGCTTTTTCTTAATGTTTGAACTGAAGTCTTCTGGTGTGGGTCTTGTGACAGACCATAGCACCATGGCTGGTCTGGGTTACCATGGGGGTTGGGAGTCCCCCCATGTGTACCTCATGGCTTCAGAGGGAGGATAAGTGGTTTCTCCAAAGGGAATGGATGTCAGCAGGTGAAACCACATGTGCATTTCAGTTTGCAGAGCACTGCCTTGGAGAATACAGGAAGCAGGCTTTGCTTATAGTGACTGAACAAGACATGCATTTGGTCTGATGCAATTTTGCCTACGAAGGAAAAGGAAGGGGTTTTTAATTTGGAGACCAAATCATCCAGTCAGCAAACAGTTGGATAGTGTTGCCTTTTGCCTTGGTATCTCTTCACTGTCCAGATTTGTATTTCTTTCAGATTAACCTTTCTGGAATTTTCCTCTAGCTGTATCATGATTAGAGAAGCTCTTCTCTGAAGTCAGTGCGATGTTGGGCAGGCAATGCTCCCCCTTTCTGAGCCTGGAAATTTCTTCAGATGGTAGAAGGAAGATAATACCTCACAGCAGGGATTTCTTGAAAGAGCAAATGAAAAAAAGTCAATATAAATTAAAAATATTTAGTTGAACACTTACTGAATGCAGGCTCTGAGCTAAGCAACAGTCATATGAGGTAGGAATTATTATTATAACCTATTTTGTGGATAAGGTTTTTTGTTACAGAGAGGAAACTAGCCTGGGTCTTACAGCTACTAAGTAAGGGGTAGAGCAGGGATTTGGATATAATGGCATCTATCTTTAGAACTGGAACTTCTAACCGCTATTCTCCTTCTTTTTCTTTTTTTTGGCATGGACAAGCTCTGGGAATCGAACCCAGGGCTCCGGCATGGCAGGTAAGAATTCTGCCACTGACCCACTGTTGCACCACCCCTAACCACTATTCTTTCCTGCCTCTCAGCAGAGTATTACATTTTTGTACAGTGAAAAGTAGGTGTGTGGGGATTTTTTTTTTCTTAAATGTAATTTTATTGAGATATATTCACACACCATACAAACCATCCAATCACTGTCTCACGGTGTGCATATATCCCCGTGATCAATTTTAGAACATGTTCATTACTTCAGAAAATAAATAAAAATAAAAAAGGAAACCTAAATCCTCCTGTACCTTATCCCTACACCCCCAGTACTGACCCATAATATTGGTGTGGTACATTTATTACTTTTGATGAGAGAATATTAAACTATTACTGTGGGGGGGGGTGTACTTTTTAACCTGGGATCTACAAATGCCCCAAGAGTTCATGAACTTAAATGGGGAAAAGTAAAAGCTTGACTTTTAATAGCCTCCAATTGAAATTTGGTATTTCCTTCTCCTGTGAATGCAGGTCTCTGTGCTGGTTTGAGGCTGTTGTGTACCCCAGAAAAGACATGTTCTTTCAATCCTAATCCGCACTTGAGGATGCAGACCTATTGTTTAGGGTGGAAGCTTTAGTTAGATTGTTTCCATGGAGACATGACCTGCCCTGTTGTGGGTGGGACCTTTTGATTAAGTTGTTTCCATGGAGATGGGTATCTGCCCATTCAAGATGGCCCTTAATCTGTTTACTAGAGTCCTTTAAGAGGGAATCATTTTGGAAAAAGCTCAGAGCTGACACAGATAAAGATGTTTGGAGATGTAGAAAGAAAATGCCCCCAGGGAAGCTGTTTGAAACAAAGAGCCAAAGGACCAGCAGATACCAGCCACGTACCTTCTCTGACAGGCCTTTCTTGAGTCAAGGTGTTTTTTTCTGAATGCCTTAGTTTGGACATTTTTATAGCCTTAGAACTGTAAACTTGTAATTTAATAAACCCCCTTTATAAAAGCCAACTCATTTCTGCTACATTGCATTCTGTCAGCCTTAGCAAACTAAAACAGCCACACCCTAATAACTTTGATAACTTGGTTACCAATAGAATCACAGCTATTTTCTTATCACATGACACTTGCAGCTAGCTTGAAGTATCATTTGTGCTCTTCAGTGCTAGAAATTATGTTAGATTTTGGATTTGCCCCTAGATCTTATTTAATATTTTAACAAAGAAGCACAAATATTAGTTTATTGTAAAAGCTGAAAATATTTGTGACAACTGTTTTAATTGGTTTTCTTTATAATTCCATGCACTGTATTTTGTGCATTTACAGAGGTTCAGACTCTGGGGCATGGTAAGGAAGGGGACAGAGATTGGGGAGAGCAGACTAACCCCCAGCTGTACCTGCTGAGTGACTCTGGGGCAGGTAGGGGAGGTGGTCCGATGCCCCAGACAGAGCCCAGGTGGGTGAGAGCTTCTGTGGGCAGAGCCATGCGGGTCTCCAACAGTTTGCCTCAACCAGAGCCCTACCGTGAAGGTCTAGTTGCCAGGACGTGGCTAGATATGATAGTGTGCAAAGGGATCCAGTCTCCCCAATAGCGTATTTCATGCCTCCATTGTTGCATGAGCTGGGGCCCACACTCTATGGGAAGGGCAAGGCTGTGTGGTGGCCAAGACTGAGTCAGACGCTGGGGTACAAGCCTGGGCTCCTCTAGGGGGGCTCCCGTGGGCCAGACTTTCTGTATCAGAGTCTCCAATGCCCCACCTGAAAAATGGGCATCCTATTTTTCCCTCCCAGGACTGGTCAAGGGTCCCATCAAATAGGGAATTTGATAATCCTCTGTGGACTACAGTGTTGTGATTATTTTTTATCCTGTCTTCAGAGGGAGGGGAAGGACACAGGTTGGTTAAGGTCACGGTTCCCTTACTGGGGAACGTAGAGGAATAGGGGAGAGAAGAATGGGGTAAATCTGTCCCCAAACCTGATCATGAGCCCCATGGTTAACCTGGCTGCCTGGCAATACTGTGGACTGTGGGATGGGAATTCGAGATTCTTGCTCCTTCTTCACTTGAAAGATGACTGACTTTTTTTCATTATTTAAACGACTTGTTTTATTAAAAAGGTACATATGTATGTGGGTAGATTGAGTTCTGTACTCCCAGAAAAAACCTGTTAATCTTAAACCACCACCCCCCTGGATGCAAACTTATTGTAAATAGGACCCCTGGAAGGTATTATTCTTAGTTAAGAGGTGGCTGAACTGAATGAGGATGAATCTGACTCTGGGACCTGCGGCCTTCTAAAGAGAACCCAGAAATGACAGAAGTGAGAAAGGAGAGGACATCTTCCTGTGACAGGAGGCAGAGAGGAAAGTCAAGGATTGCCAAGGATTGCAACAGCCAATGCTAGCATGCTGTAGTCTTTGAGCAGAAAGCCAGCCTGTTGGACAGCTTGGCTTTGGACCACTTCCAGCCTCCACACCAGGGGCCAATAAATTCTTGTTGTCAAAGCCCAAACCAGTCAGTGGTACTTGTGATAGCAGCTCAGACTAAGTCAGTTTGTATGTATGTTCCCAAAGACACCTTTCTGGGTGTGAGCTGGGTCCAGGGGCCACAGCTGCAGCTGATCCGTTGTTCAATCAGCAAACAGTGTTGAGGAGCCAGTCCAACCTGGAAGGATGGAAGAACAGGGCACAGTGAAATGAATCAGGCAGAATGTGTGATGACCTTCTTTGGCATTTGTATTTAGTCCCTAGAGAGGAGTCCCCGGACTATGACATGGAGAGGGCAAACTCGGTGATTAAGTGAAAACTGCACACACACAAACATACACATATTCAAATATTTTTTTCAAAATAGGGTGCGAGTCACTGATTCTTTATAATCTTTTCCTGGTGCTGTCTTTATGCCCAAGTGGTCTTCCTCTCCTAATCTTCCTTCCTTTCTCTGACCATCCCTCTCTCCCTTCTCTCCTTCTTTCAATTCACTGATTAAGCACCCACTTGCCTAGTCGTGGGTCATAGATGGATTTAGGCTCAAATTCCAGCAGAATTTGAGAGACTGAGTTTAAGCAAGTCATTTAGTGTCTCTGGGTCTTCGATTCCACCTCTTAAAATGAGGGTGAGAATAGCTCTAGCTCATGGGGGAGTTAGATGAGATGGTTCAGAAAACAGGCCTGACCCAGAGCCGGCAGGGAGTTAGCGTCCAGTTGCTGTCATCATTCCTTGTGTGGGTGACGATGCAGTTTGTTGGCTCCTGGGGCAGGGGCACAGTGCTGCCAGACACCCAGGAGGAAGTGACGGGCTAGAAGCATGAACATATTAAAAAGCTGAAGGACAGGCAGAGAGGGTGATCCCCCAAGACCCTGGGGACTTACAAGCTGGGCTGCCTGACATTTCATACTCTCTTTCCTAATTACATTTCCTTGCATCTGCTCTGAGCCCTGAGAACAAAGTAATAACTAACATATACTTGTAATAATCATAGCAAATACTTACTGATGTGCTTATTCTGTGCAAGGCATTGTTATTTCATCTTCATAAGAACTAGAGAGGTTGGCTTTGTGATTAGCCTCATGGTACAGAAGAAGAAATTCAAGTCGTGGAGAGGTTAAGTCCTGAGGTCACCATGAGTGAGGGACAGGGATGGGAATTCTCCTGTGGACATAGTGTCCAGAGCCTCTGGTTTCACCAGCACTCCACACTCTCTCCTACGTTGAAGCAGGCCAAGAGATTCTTTTTCCAGGACATTACTAAAACCATGCATGGCTATTTTCTACTTCCATTTCTGCATTTAAAGAGGTCACATTCAATATGGGTTCATCCCACCTGGTTAGAGTCTTGACATCATCATTTACTGACACGTGGCCCTTGGCAAGACTTTTCAATGCTTTGAGCCTTGGCGTCCTTAGCTGTAAAATAGGGATGAGATGGCACGTGGGGGAGAATCTCTTTCTAGGTCAGGATTACAGCAAGTGGTCCTCCAGGCTCAGTAGGGGGTAGCGCCACTGGTCAGGGGGAGGGCCAGGGCTCTTTATGTGCATGAAGAGATGGGATCAGAAAAATTGATGCATGTAGATGAAACAAGTGGACTCGCCATGCGTTTAACGCTTGTAGATGAAATAAGCATACCCAGTTCCAGCCTGCCTGGCTCCATATCCTAACATCCTGTTGATAAACATTAGCCAGAAGGACAGGATGTGGGACAGATGCACAGAGCTTTGAATTTTTCCTCCTTGGCTGCCACTTATTGCCCATCAGCTGCTCCCCACACATCTTGAACTGATTTAGAGCCTGGCGTGAGACCCATACTGTTCACACACAACACGCCACTTTCCATGGGCTATGCCCGTGCAGGCTGGTAGACTGGCATTTTTAATAAATCTGGAGGAAGCACCTCCAACATTGCATGACTTTGTACTTTAGACAGATAGTTATCACGTCACTGTGCCCCCCTACCCCTACCCCCCACAGCCTCTGCATCTTATTTATGCCCACATTCTCTGACCTTCAGGTTGGATTGCTTATTTTGGAATTTCACCAGTGCTTTGTGTTCCTGTTCCACTTTTACAACACTGAGACCCTCGTGGCCAAACCCCAGCCTGAGCCCAGCACCCCTCTGTTGAACTTAAGGGCCTCGGATTTGGGCTTTGAAAAGACACTCAGTCCTCAGTATCCTGACAAGCTGTGGAATGAAAGGACAAAGAAGATTCTTTCCTCAGGGCATTGTCAGTCCAGAGGGAAAATAGGGAATTCAGTAAAGTATTACAATTAAATGCTAAGATTACAATTTAAGTGCTAAGATCCATCTGTCCATCCGAACGTCCATCCATCCCTCCCTCCATCCATCCACCCACTTACCTGTCCATTAGTCCACCCACCACCCACCCATTCACTCACTATCTACCCATCCACCCACCCACACATCCACCTACCATCCATCCATCAACCCCACAAATATTGAGGGATTCCTACATGCCGGTTACTAGAGACAAAGCAGTGAACAAAATGGAGAGTTCCTTTTCTTATGGAGATAATAAATAAATAATTGAAAAATATATTTAACCTGCCAGATGGTGGTAGATGTTATGGAGAAAAATGAAGCAGAGTAGAGAGGGATAGGTAAATGTGTGTGTGTGTGTGTGTGTGTGTGTGTGTGTGTAGGTGAATGTATGTAGGGGTAGGTGACGGTACATGTGTGTGTATAGTCGAGTGGGTTTGTGTGTGTGTACATATGTGTGTGTAGTTGAAAAGATTTGTTTGTGTGTAGGCTTGTGTGTGTGAGTGTGTGTGGGGGGGTGAATAGGTTTGTGTATGTGGGTGTGTGTACAGATGGTTTGTGTGTGTGTATGTGTGTGTGTGTTTGCAGAAGGCTTTTAGGAGAAGACATTTGACAAAGACCCAAAGAAGTATCCAAAGATACATGGATCTCTGTGGGGAAAGCACTCCAGGTGGCAGGATGGCAAGCCAGAAACCAGGATAGAGGAAAAGGTTCTCATTTTTTTAGGCCACATTGTAGCAGAGAAAGGCCAATTTGAGTAGCTGCTTTAAAAGAGAGAACTAGACTATCATAGCATAGAGAGTGAAATGAAACGCATGGCTGGGACCATATTTTGCAAAACAAAATGAAAAAGGCATAACGGACATTATTTTATCTTATCTTTAACAAAATATGGATTCTTGCTGCGGCTGAGTGCAAAATGTTAAGTTAAAGTCAAAGACTAATGTTGGTTTACCATTGCTATGATATCCTTCAAATCACATTTGACTTCTGCAGTATGACCAGAAAGATCATTTTTGCAAAAATATTTGAGGATTTCATCTGTTTTCCTCAGCTGCTTATAAATCTTTGGCAATTAAAATTTATTCTCTTTTGGGGTGTTATTCATCAAGATCTTTCCATCAATCATAAACTTTTCATTCTACAGCTTTGTCAAGCATGCTGGGTGATTGGAATGGTTAGCCAGCATCGATCACTCTCTGAATTCATGCAGTCCTGCATTGCTTGGCCGGGTGACAACACAAAGCAGTCAAAAGAAATGGCAATGATGGTACGGGCCCTCGGGTTCCTAGGGAGCTTGTTTCACATAGGAGGCAATGTCCGAGTGGGCACTCAGGCTTTTCTTTTTTAATTTAATTTTTTAATTGTGTAGTATAACATATATACAAAGCAAAGAAATAAAAAAGCAATAGTTTTCAAAGCACTCTTCAGCAAGTAGTTACAGGACAGATCCCAGAGTTTGTCATGGGCTACATATGATCCTCTCAGAGTTTTCCTTCTAGCTGTTCCAGAATATAGGAGGCTAGAGGGTGTAAATTTTTTTTATCATCACAGTCGACATTTTTTCTTTCTTTTTTGTGAAAAATAACATATATACAAAAATGTTATAAATTTCAAAGCACAATACCCCAATTAGTTGTAGAACATATTTCAGAGTTTGACATGGGTTAAATTCCACGATTTTAGGTTTTTACTTCTAGCTGCTCTAAGATACTGGAGATAAAAGATATCAATTTAATGATTTAGCAACCATATTCATTTGTTAAATCCTATCTTCACTGTATAACTCTACCATCACCTTTGATCTTTCTGTCCCTCTCTTTAAGGGTGTTTGGGCTGTGGCCAGTCTAACTTTTCCATTTTGGAAGAGTCTGTCACTAATATGGGGTAGGGAGATGGAACTATCTGATGTTCTGGAGAGGCTGGGCCCTCTAGATTTCAGGACTCGTCTGGTCCAGAGACCCATCTGGAGGTTGTAGGTTTCTGAAAGTTATCCTAGTGCATGGAACCCTTGTGGAATCTTTTATGTTGCCCTAGGTGTTCTTTAGGATTGACTGGAATGGTCCTGGTTGGGGGTTGGCAGGTTATGATAGGTAGCAAGGTCTACCTGAAGCTTGAGTAAGGGTGACCTCCAGAGTAGCCTCTTGACTCTATTTGAATTTTCTCTGCCACTGATACTTTATTAATTATACTTCTTTCCCCCCTTTTGGTCAGGGTGGAATTGTTGATGCCACAGTGCCTGGGCCAGATTCATCCCTGGGAGTCATATCCCACGTTGCCAGGGAGACTTTCGCCTGTGGATGTCATGTCCCATGTAGGAAGGAAGGCAGTGATTTCATTTGTAGAATTGGGCTTAGGGAGACTGAGGCCACATCTGAGCAACAAAAGAGGTCCTCCAGAAGTAACTCTGAGGCATACCTACAGGTAAGCTAAGCTTCTCTGCTACCTACATAAGCTTCAGAAGAGTAAGCCTCAAGATCAAGGGCATGGCCTATTGATTTGGGTGTCCCTAAAGTTTGACACAGTATCATGGGATTTCAGGATCTTTTTTTAATTGTCTCAGGGCTTATTTTATTCTATTAAAGAAGTTGTGAGTTTTCGAAACAACCATGCATTAAATATAGGATTCCCACACACCACCCCACCACTGACACTTTGCCTTGGTGTGGAACATTTGTTACATTTAATGAGAGCACATTTTAAAAGATAATTCTACTTCTGAAAGTAGTTATTTTTGTTATAGATGAAATATTATTAAAATGATTCCAACTATAGTCCATTATTTACTTTAGGTACATTTCCCCCTATCTACCAACCTATTACTATCACCTTGTGTCAATATCATGTATTTGTTATAAGTCATGAAAGAACATTCTTGTACTATTAACCACAGTGAATTGTTTACAATAGGGGTCACTGTGTTATATAGTCCCATGTTCTATCCTTTAAGTTTTATTCTAGTGATATATTCACCATGAAGTTTCCTCTTGATGATGGATTTTTTAACCACTGTATAAAAGAGGTGGAATGTATAATTTCCAGTGCTGGTGATTACACTCACAATAATGTGCTACCATCACCACCATCCATTGCCAAAACCTTTGCCATCAGCTTAAATAGAAATTTTGTACAAGTTAAGCATCAACTCCTCATTCTCTAACCCCAAGCTATCTCCTGGTAACCTATATTCCAGACTCCATCTTTATGAGTTTACACAGTATAATTAGTTCATATTAATGAGATCACACAATGTTTGTCCTTTTGTGTCTGGTTTATTTCACTCAACATAATGTCCTTAAGGCTGATCCATGTGTTGCATACATTAGGACTTCATTCACTTTTATGGTAGAATATTATTCCATCATATGTATATACCACATTTTGTTTATCCATGTATCAGTTGATGGATACAGGGGTCGCTTCCATCTTTTGGCAGCTATGAATAATGATGCTATGAGCCACAGCATGCAAATATCTCTTCAAATATCTGCTTTCAAGTTTTCTGGGTATATACTAGTTGCAGGATTGCCAGAGCATATAATTCTATACTTTGCTCTCTGAGGAACTGCCAAACTGTCTTCCACAGTGTGGAACCCTTTTTGGTTTCCACTTGCAATAAATAAGAGTTCCTATATCTCCACATCCTCTCCAACACTTACAGTTTTCTGTTTTTCTTTTTAATATCAGCCATTCTAGTGGGTATGAAATTATATCTCATTTCCGCTTTGATGTGCATTTCCCTAATTGCTGTTCATGTGCTTTTTAGCCATTTGTATTTCCTCTTTGCAGAAATGTCTATTCAAGTCTTTTGTCCATTTTTAATTGGGTTGTTGTCTTTTTTATTATGAAGTTCAGTATTCGTTAAATGCTGAAAAAAGAAATGAAAAACGAATTGGGTGGTTGTAAGCTTTTTTTTTCTTTTAATGAACTTTTATGGAGATACATTCACACATTATACAATCGATCCAAAGTGAGCAGTGGCTCACAGTATCATCGCATAGTTGTGCATTCCCGACTACAATTAATTTTTGAACATTTTCATTACTCCAAGAGCAAAAAAAGAGAAAACCCAAAGCATCTCATGTCCCTCATAACCCCCTATCATTGACCCCTAGCATTGGTGTGGTGTATTTGTTACTGTTGATGAAAGATCGTTAAGATAGTACTGTTAACTATAGCCCATGGTTTGTAATAGATGCATTTCCCCCTCTATACCATTTAATTATTAACTCCTTTAAACAGTTTCGGACATTTATTCTAGTTCGTGGAAGCAAAATTATATTTGTTCTCTTAATCATAGCCATCATCACTACAAGATTTACTGAGTTGCATAGTCCATGTTTTAACTTCTGGCCTTTGTTCTGGTGACATATATGGTTCTAAGCTTCCCCTGTTAGCCATATTCATGCACAATTCAGCACTGTTAATTAGACTTATGATAACATGCCACCATTACCTCTATCCATTTCCACCCATTTAAATTCAATTTAGTTAAAAATTCTGCACGTCTTAAGCAACTGCTCCTGATTCTCTAGGCTCATTCTATTTCCTGGTAACCTATAATCTAGATTCCATGTCTATGAGTTTACATATTATAATCAGTTCATATTATTGAGACCAAACAATTTTGTCCTTTTGTGTCTGACTTATTTCACTCAACATAATGTTGAACCACTCTTGCATACCTGAAATGAAACCTGCTCGATCATGGCATATACTTCTTTTGATATGCTTTTGGATTCTATTTGCAAGTATTTTGTTGAGGATTTTTGTATCTATATTCTTAAGAGAAATTGGTGTACAATTTTCTTTTCTTGTAGTATCTTTATCTGGCTTTTGTAGGAGGGTGTTTTGGTTTGCTAAAGCTGATGAAATGCATTAAACCAAAAGTGAGTTGGCTTTTACAATGAAGATTTATTGACTTACAATTTACAGTTCTCAGGCCATGAAAATGTCCCAACTCAAGGCATCAACAGGATGATTCCTGGACTCTGAAGATAGGCTGCTGGCATCTGAGACACCTCTGTCACATGGGAAGGCACATGGCTGGTGTCTGCTGGTCCTTCTCTTCTGGGTTTCATTGTTTGCAGCTTCTGGCTTCAGTAGCTTACTTTCTGTTTTCTGTGGGTCCTCTCTTAACTTCTCCAGGGCTTTTCTCTGTAAGCGTCTCTTAATTTCATCTCTCAGCTTCTCTGGGACTTCTCTGAGTAATCTGGGATCCACACCTGTATTCTTTACCCTCTTATAAAAGTCTCTAGCAAGAGGATCAAGACCCACCCTGAATGAGGCAGGTGACATCTCCATTCAAATAACCTAATCAAAAGTCCCACCTACCATAGGTCTATACCCACAGGAACGGATTAAAAGAACACGGTCTTTTCTGGGGTACATAATAGATTCAAATTATCACAGAGGGTGAAGCTGGCCTCATGAATGAGTTAGGTAGGTTCCCTCTTCTTCAACCTTTTGGAAGAATTTGAGCAGGATTGATATTAATTCATCTTGAAATGATTGGTAAAATTCACATCAGAAGCCACCGGATCCTGGGCTTTTCTTTGTTGGGAGGTTTTTGATGACTGATTCAATCTCTTTACTTGGAATTGATCCAGATATGCATTCTTGATAAATCTGAGGAAAGCTGAGATTGAGGCCAGATACCAGGAAGAACCAAAATGCTCTACTTATCAGAGGAAGGATATTTGGAGCTTTCTTGGTGATTCAGGAGAAACAGAGAGGAAGAAGGATGAATGGGGACAAGAAGAAGAAGGAGCCAAAAGCTGGTGGGAGGCTGTCTAACTCAGGAGGCCTTGTATCCAGAAGAGTGTTCATGGATCCCAGAGAAGTGAGTCCTTCTATGCTGCAGAAGATTGGCCAAGGGCAGCTGTGAGGACCCAGGAGCTGGTGGAGGCAGAGGATGTCCTGAAACTGAGGGCAGAATTTGGACTTTCATAGGCCATGGATCTAGGGAAGGGGTGGTGAAGGCTGGTATACTGGGTCTCTAAGGAGCTGAGAGGGTCCAGCTCTGACCCTGTTCTGTGTGCCAGGAGCAGGCCAAGGGCTACAGTCAAGATCTCAAGTCTCTTTTCTCAAGGAACCCCCCCATACCCCCTACACTGAAACATCCAAATTGAGTGTATATCAGCATCAATAACTCTCCTACCCACTTTGTTCTTTCACATTTTATGTGATAACTTTTTCTCTTCAAGATGGTACCTTGCCGTGAGTTTGTTCAAGCAACTCTACAGAGAGACCTTTATGGAGAGGAGCTGAGTCCTTCTGCCAATGGCTACATGATAGAATGTTCATTAGAATCCTCCAAATGTCTTCAGGAAACTGTTATCCTGGAAACACCTGAGCACAATCTCATGAGAGACCCCCAAGCCACAACTGTAGAAGCCTCTGATATTGAGGGAGTGATGACCAGAAATCAGAAGACTGGGAGACACTTTACTTTTGTCTTTTTTGCTTTCCTGTCCTCATAACCCCAGTGCTGGGCTGCCCAGAAAAGCTGCAAGTCACTCCACCTCTCAACCCTTACCCCCACAAACCTGTTAAATATCAGATCACTGAGGTGAATAAAACTCACAAAAGTTTATGGTGTGTAAGTCACATTTATGTTTCACCCTGGGCCTCAGCGCAGAAAGGTCTTATTCCCTTTTAAGACTTATAAATGGAAACAGGTTTTCTTCAGCCTCAGAAGGGCTTTAGCAATTGCAGCAAATGTTTGAGAGGCAGGCAGGCCCAGTGCCCTCTCTGTCTTGGGGATGGGCTTACAATTTTGACTGGGAGTTCAAGTTACCTTAAGGGTTTCTCTGTGGATTCAGGGCCACTAGTCAGCCACAGTAGTCAGTGTGGCTGGGAGGTTGGACAGCTTTACCATGGATGATGGGATAGCAGAAGTCAAACCCAGGTCTTTTTGTGGAAGCAGAGTTTTGCCTGCCGCCATCTTTCATCATGCCCTCTGGCTCAGTAACATCATTTCCTACCTTGCCCGATTCCTTCACACTTCCACATCTTCACATAAGCATTTCCTACTGTCAGGAATGCCAGGCCTTCCCCATCCCACACGTTCTTGCCTGTGGTTCACAATGTAGCTGAAATAACATCTCTCCATGCACCTCTGCTTAATTCCTATGGAACTTTTTCCCTCATGTAGTTTGGTCCTCATTACTCCATGGTATTTATTGTTTACATATCTCTCTCCCCTAAAGAGTACAAGCTCTTCTATTAGTCAGGGTTTTCCAGAGAAACAGAACTTACAGAAGATATAAATATAGATATGGGTAGAGTATGGAAATAGATATGGGTATGGATATGGATATGGACATCAATAAAGATATGTAGATGAAGATATTGAGAGGTTTATTATAGGAATTGGCTCATGCAACCACAGGGATTGGCTAAGTCATTCTTTAGTGCAGGCTACAAGTTGGAAATTCAAAGATGCTTTTGATGAATTCTTCAGGAGAAGATAGCTGGCTGAGGTAAAGATAAAAATTCTTATTTTTGAATGGAGAAATCCTCAGTTCTCCCTTTAAAGCTTCCAACCGATTAGATGAGAAGACTTCCTTCATTGCTATGGGCAATTCCCTTTGTTGATTGTAGATGCAATCAGTTGTAGCCACAATAGTCTGACTAATGACCTAAATCCTTTTACAAAATACACTCACAGTGACAATCTTCCCAGTGTTTTTTTACCAAACACCTGGAAACCATAACTGAGTCAAGGTAACACAGAAAATTAACCATCACAGCTCTGGAGGTCAAAGATTCTGTTTCACTCAAATGACAGCTACAATTTATTGGGTAGGTAAATTGTTCCAGGTAATGTTACCTTTTATAAGCCTATGACCAAGGAATTGCCCCCATTCCCTACATTTTACTCATGAGGACACCAAAGTTCAGAAAAGTTAAATGTCTTGTCTAAAGTCTGAGTCAGGGGTGAGGTTGGACTATTTGACTTTAGAATTGGGGCATTTCGTGCATACACTGCACTGTTTGCCATGAATGGGCTTCATGCAGGCTGCTGAAATGATTTTAATGCCCTGAGGTTGGCTCTTCCTCACCCTGGCACTCACTGGGCCAAAGAATGTCTCAAAGGCTGAAGGAGTAGAGAAACCTGCACTGGATTGAATAGGATCCTCCAAAACTCCAAGTCCACCCAGAACCTCAGAATATGAACTTATTTGAAAATAAGGTCTTCATAGATGTAATTAAGATGAGGTCACACTGGATTAAGGTGTTCCCGAAATCCAATGACTGGTGTCCCTATAAGAAAAGGAGACAGCACACAGAGACACCAAGAAGGTCATATGAAGATGGAGTGAGATTGGAGGGATGCATCTACAAGTCAAGGAATGTCAAGAATTGCTGGCAACCAGCAAAAGCTAGCAGAAGCAAAGACTAGAGTCTTCTGAAGGAACGTGGCCCTGACAATACTTAGATTTTGGACTTCTGACCTCCAGAACCACGAGAGGACAATTTTCTTTTGTTGTAAGGCACTCGGTTTATAGTCATTTGTTTCCTCAGCCCTAGGAAACTAACACAGAACCTTTTAAAACCTCTCAGACTGGGAACAAGTGGAGAGTCCCTCGAGAGATTCCAAAAAGGGTCTAGCCAAGAAGTGATTATTGCACGTCATTGAAGAAGAAGAACACTTGTTTGCTATTTTCGTAAAATGAACAAACAAAAATCCTTTTCAGTGATTAGGTCTGCACTATCACCTATTTTCAAAAACCCAGAGCAAAAAATTCCCTTTATTTGCATTTACTTACATGCATTATCATGGCTCGCCATTCAACTCAAAAGGCGAATCTTTAAAAAAAAATTTAAATGGCAAAATTCACAAAGGAAGTGCCAGCTTTGTATTATAACCATTAGTGTAAATAGAACCATAGCCCTCTGTGGTAGTTAGATTCAGGTATCACATTGGCTAGGCGAAGGTACTTAGTTCTATTACTGTGGACATGAGCCAATGGCATGTGAAGCTCATCTGTCATTGATTACATCTGCAGTGGGCTAGGAGGCATGCCTGCTACAAAGAATGTTTGATTTAAGTAGCTGGTGCTTAAATGAGAGACTCAACATAGCACAGCCCAAGCAGCTCAGCATACTTCACCTCAGCAACTTGCAGCTCAGCCCAGGCCTTTGGAGATGCAGAAAGGAATCACCCCGGGGAAAGCTGTTGGAACCAGAGGCCTGGAGAGAAGGCCAGCAGAGATCACCCTGTGTCTTCCCGTGTAAACAAGAACCTCAGTTGAAAGTTAGCTGCCTTTCCTCTGAAGAACTAACAAAATAAATCCCCTTTTATTAAAAGCCAATCCATCTCTGGTGTGTTGCATTCCAGCAGCTAGCAAACTAGAACACCCTCTAATGATTGCACTAGATTTTTTTGTCAGTTTTTAAATTCTGAAATATAGCATATATACAAAAAAGCAATACATTTCAAAGTACATTTTCACAAGTAGTTTTAGAGCAAACTTCAAAGTATGGTATGGGTTACAGTTCCACCATTGCAGATATTTCCTTCTAGCTATTCTAAGACACTGGAGACTAAAAAGAAATATCAATGTAATGATTCAATAGTCATATTCATTTGTTAAATCCTATCCTCTCTGTTACAAAAACTCCTTCTCCTTTGAACTTTCTCCCAATCTTTATGGATATTTGGGCAATAACCATTCTAACTTCTTCATGTTGAAAAGAGGTATCAACATTATGGGATAATGGATGCAACTAGAGAGACCGGTAATTCTGGGTTTCACAGCTTATCTGGCCTAGGAAACATTTGGAGATTATAGGTCTCTGAAAAATAAACTTAACGATTGAAACTTTTATAGAGTCTCAGATAGAGCCCTGGATATTTTTTAGGATTTACAGGAACACTGTTGGTTGGGGCTTGGCATACCATGATAATTAGCAGTATCTATCTGAAGCTTGCCTAAGAGTAACCTCTGGAATAGCCTCTCCATTTGAAATCTCTTAGCCACAGATATCTTATTTTGTTACATTTATTTTCCCCATTTTTGTCAGGAAGCATTGTTGACCCCATGGTGCCAGGGTCGGGCTCATCCATGGGAATCATGTCCCATGTTGCCAGGGAGACTTTCACCCCTGCATGTCATGTCCCATGTAAGGGGGAGGGTAATGATTTTGCTTGCAGACTTGGGCTTAGAGAGAGAGAGAGGATACATCTGAGCAACAAGATATTTTCTGGAATCAAATTTTTGGCAAAACAATAGGTAGGCTTAGCTTCTCTGCTACAGATAGAAGTTTCTTAAGAGTAAACCTCAAGATCGAGGGCTTGGCCTGTTAACTTGGGAGTCCCTAGGGTTTGAGTATCAGGGGTTTCCCAGATGGGAAAGCTTGATAGTTTCATATTTTACCCTAGTCCCTCAAGGAACTTTGCCAACACTTTAAAATTATCTGTCCAACATACTTTGGAATTTATCCGCATGTTACGTTATGTGCTAGTTTTTTAAAAAGTTAGAATCAAAGTCAAAAGAAAATAGAATTTAACTGATGAAGGATTCTGATCAGATGTTAGCCTCTGGGCTTATTTGACATGATAGAGCTTGCTGGTAACAGCCAATACTTGAGCGTGGCCATCTGTGAAGGAGTGTTTATTTTGCCCTGTCTTCAAGCAGACATGCTTTAAGAATGCTATGATTGGCTGAGTCAGGCTTTGCTGAGTAGGCATTACGTCTGTGTCTGGGACATCTGGGTCATCCCCAGTGGGAAGTGGTTGAACCTAGAAGGCAGCCTGCACCCTTTGGTCTATGGTGCAGCTATTGAAAAGTGTGAGTTGAGACCCCATCCTGCTAAGAAAGTTATGATGTATCGCTAGGTCCCAAACCCAAGTCACAGGATCAAGCATAAAATATGAGTGTACTTTTTGAAACCAGAACAAGACGAAAATCCCTATCGGTATCTTCACGCATTTGTTTGATGTTAGAAAAATATGTGGAAGAGTCCTCACCACCCAGATGCCTTGCGGTGCTGGTGGTGAATTTATTAACTTTTCCTCTATATACTTAAAAAATTATTAATTAATAAATGAATTAATTAAATAAATAGATTGAAGCTTGCATATATCAGAGGATGGTAAGGAAAATAAAGAAAAATAGAGTGGGCATGGGTGTTAGGAAGTCCTGAGGCAGCAGAAGTTGCAATTGTTAATAAGACAGTTAGGAAAGTTTAAACACTAAAAAAGTTATTTCACGTGTCGCAACATGTACTTATTGCTTTGGTAATGAAAACAATCGTGAAATATGATTCAGGGAAACAGCCTTTGTTGTGATTTTCACTGGAATGTAGTTTTCTCTAGACTCATCCTCAAGAAAGGCTTCTCGCTTATGAACAAGAACTGTGCATAAATCTGAGTTTACCCAATCTGTAGTTATTTGGTAGCTTCCTTATTGTCAGCTTTTCTACTCTTGAATATCAGCGCCATGAGATTGAGAATCTTGTTTGTTCACCATGGAATCTGCGGCACTTAGGAGAGTGCATGGCAAATGGTAAATACTCAATGAATTTATTTAACTTTAGTATTCAGATGAGGGAAAGAAAACTTAGAGGTGAAGTGCCTTGTCTAGGATCACAACCGGATTGTAAATGACATGGAAACATTCATTAATTTAACCAATACACCTTTTATTGAACACCTACTACATGACAGGCCCTATCAGGGCCCTTAGCTTCTTACTCCAGAAAAATACTTGCTACCAGAAGATAAAACAGTGAATAAATCAGATTACTAATCCAGACTAACAGTTTACTCATCAAGAGTTGATTCAAGGTTCCTGCCTTGATGTGCCTACAGAGAGACAGAGAGACTGAATATACAGACAATGGCCAGACCATGTACAAAGTAGAATTCTGACCCACACTGGAGCAAACAGTCCAGGAAACCAAACCACAACCCCTATAACAATCAGCACCAAACAACTAGGACATGATCAGTAGCTGACAGCTTTAATAATTTTTGCCCCTGCTTCCAATTTAGGACCAAACAGAGAAGGCCCAATATACTCCCTCAACCAACCCCATAGGATACTCGGCTCTGGTTAGCCCGCCTCCAGCTTCCCCAAGCCGGGGCATAACTGAAGCTTTCTCTTTCCCCACTATAAAACTTTCCTACTGCTCTGCCAAATGCAATGGATGGCAGCTGACTCCTTTGCTACAGCAAGCTCTGGATAAGCCGGCTTTCCTTGTTCTCATTTGGGTGGTCTTTATTTCTACATTGATAATCCAAGGCTTTTATGTCACAACCTCTGCCCACTCACAACCAATTATCTGTCTTGCAAAGCCTGCGTTAAAACCATCCAGGCCAGTACCTAAAATCCTACAAACACTTTCACCTCAATTCCCCGTTTCTGGGTAGTATGAATGAGAAGTGATCACATTCTCCCCTACTGGACTACGTTTAATAGGCTTAGTTTTGCTTGACTGGTTTATCTGGTTGTGTTGTTGTGCTCCTGCCATTGACAGGGAGGTAGACGATATTTAAATGGGCAAATATCAGAAACTACTCAAACATATGCAGTAATTAAAGATGGGTGATGTGATAGAGTGACAAGGGATAGGGGATTGGGAGGGAATAAGGAATTACTTTTAACACTAGCGATCAGAGAAAAGTTCTCTGAAAAGGTGACTTTTGAGCAATGACCTGAATGATAAGGAATTAGGAGTCACAGAAGATTTGGAAAATGGGCATTCCAGGCCATCCAAGGACAGCTTGTTCAGAGGCTATGAAAAGCGGCAGAAGGGGCATACTCAAGGAATATAAGGAAGCATTATGACTAGGGTAGAGCAAAAGAAGGGGAAGAGGTCATAGAGGTGGGTAGACCCCAGAATTCGCAACTCTCATAGGTCATAATATAGGTTTTTATTCTAAGGTTCTTAGGTTTCATTCTAGGAGCACTGTAAGATCACTAAGGGTTTGAATCAAGGAAAGATTTAAAAATAGTTAAAAACATGACTCTCATTCAAATATATAGTGAGCACACATCAAAGATTTATTTAACTCTTTAACAAAGGTACCAGTGGGATAGTACAGCTAGTTCAACATTTCAAAATGTTGAAATACATTTGCTAATTTAGCGACAAAACTGGTTGATGTCCGGCAAAGCAGTCTCATCCTAACACCTGCATTCATCATTTCTACTAAATAGAAATGATTTGCATTCTGGTAGGCATTGTAATATGATGGCCACATCTCAACTCAACTTTTCATTCTGTCCAATTATGCTTCTTTCTCTTCCTTTTCACAGGTTGCGATTCCAAAAGCTTTCCCTAGAAAAGCTCCTGCACGCAGATCTCCATTTTGGGGAGAATCAGATTCCCAAAGACATCAGCCAACATTATCCATTTCTGTTGACCAAAAATCTACAAGTCTCAAAATCCCAAATCTTGAGAGAGTTCGAGCCCCCATAAATATTAAATAGCAAACCAAACTAAGGTACATTCCCCTGAAGAATTAATCCCTTCGATGAGCTCATGAGACAGCCATCTTTTTACATTGCTTTGAATATTACTTTCTTAACATGGAAAAGTGAAGTTTTCAATTTTGATCCATCAGATTCCATAAATTGTTCCCTCACATGTTAGCAGAGTATGGGAAACAAGGGCAGCGATAGAATAGGGTTCTTTCTGAACCTCAGAAAACAAGGGCTCTCTGGAGTATCTGGACACTTACTTCCCAGAATCTGGGAATTTTCTCACTGTTAGTGTAGATTTGAAAGCCACCAGAGTATACTGACCAAGTAAGGGTGTGAGTTCTAACTTCGCTTATCATCCTACAGGAGCCCAGTAAGTACGTGTGTCCATGTCTTGAGGTTGGGGCTTTCTGGGACCAGATTCTAGTTGGTTCCCTGTTATCCTTCAACCTAACCTACCATCCACATAGCCAGCCTTGTGAAGGTGAATGGGGTTTGTCTGGGCAAGCAGAACTACTAGAAGTACCGAGATGTCTACATACATGCCAGTATTCGACAGTTTAAGTTCCCACCACTACAAAGGTTCTTCATCTGTTGAAGTTAAAAGAAGAAGTGAGTGGCATGTTGAAAACCAAGTTTGTTCATTCTCAAAGGCCCTAGATCATTGTTGCTTCCACATGCAATAATTCTAGCCACAATTTGTCACTCTTCTCAGATGCAACTCTGTCAGTGAGCACTGTTACCACATTTTTGTAAATTAGAAAATGTAAGCTCTGAGAGGTGATAGAAAACATCTGGAGTCACTTCTGGAAGATGGCAGCTCCAGAGTTCTCAGAATTCTTTCTAACACATAGTGTTGTTTCCCTGCTGACAACAGAACTCAGATTACCTCCTGGGTAGGCCCACCTATTGTGCCACTGGGATGGCAGGTAGAAATTCTGGTTAGTTCTTCCAGACCCCCAGATAATTCCTTGACATAACGCACAATATATGTCTAATTCAGAGGTAATTAATCTATCCTATGGGTTTACATACTCAAGTATGCAAAGATACATGCACAAAGATGTAAGTTGTAATATTGTTTTTAACAGTGAAGAGTTGAATGCATTTTAAATATTTGTTTATAGGAGAATGGTTATAAAGATGATAGTACCTTCATACTGCAGAAAATTAAGTGAGCTGTTAAAACAGAATGTAAAGTAGATGTTATCTGGGCTGATATGGAAAGCTATTCATGTCAAATGAATGAAGCACATTGCAGACATTTGTGATGATGATAAACCCATGTTACAAAACCTCAGCCTCTCTTTATATGGGTGTGTGTGTGTGTGTATAGTAGAAAGTTCTAGAAGGACATACAGCAAACTCAGATTAGATCTGAGTGACGAAAGAAGATATCAACTTTCACTTTTAGTTTATGTACTTCTGAATTAAAAAAAATTCACCATGAGCATATGTAACTTTTAAATTGAGGTAAAATTCACCATTTTAATCATTTAAAAATGTACAGTTCGTTGTTTTTAGTACATTCATGAGGTTGTGCAAACATTACCACTATCTAATTCCAGAACATTTTCATCATTCCAGAGGGATGCATCTCTCCCCCACATCCCTGGCAACCACTAATCTGTTTTCTGTCTCTATGGATTTGCCTTTTCTGGAATTTAAGATAAATGAAATAATAAAAGATGTGGACTTTTTGGGTCCAGCTTCTTTCACTTAGCATATTCCAAAGTTTATCCGTGCTCTACCATGGATCAATACTCCATTCCTTTTTATGACTGAATAATATTCTATTGTATGGATATACCATATTTTGTTAATTTATTAGTCAACTGATGGGTATTTGAGTTATTTCTACTTTTAGGCTATTATGAATAATACTGCTATGGAAATTTGCATGCAAGGTTTTGTTTGAACACCTGTTTTCAATTCTCTTGGTTAGATACCTAGGAGCAGAATTGTTGAGTCATATGGTAATTCTATGTTTTATTTTTGAGGAACTGCCAAGCTGTATTCCACACTGGCTGCAACATGTTGCATTCCTAACAACAATGTACAAGGGTTCCAGTTTCTCCACATCCTTGCCAACACTGATTATTTCTATATTTTAGAAATTATAGCCATCATATGGATGTGAAGTGGTATCTCATTGTGGTTTTGGCTTGCATTTCCCTAAAGACTAATGATGTTGAACATCTTCATGCACTAATTTGCCATGTGTATATTTTCTTTGGAAAGAGGTCTATTCAAGGGTTTGCCCATTTTTAAATTAGGTTGTCCATCTTTTTTGTTGTTGGGTTGTAAGAGGTCTTTATGTATTCTGAATATTGGACCCTTATCCAATGGTAAGATTTGCAAATATTTTCTCTCTTTCTGTGGATTGTCTTTTCACTATCAGTGTCCTTTGATGCACAAAAGTTTTTAATTTTGAAGGAATCTAATTTACTATTTTTACTTTTATTGCTTGTGCTTCTGGTGTCAGACCTAAGAGTCAATAGCCAAATCCAAGATTATGGCAATTTATTCCTATGTTTTCTAAGAGTTTTGTGGTCCAACCTCATTCTTTTGCATGTGCATATCCAGTTTTCTGAGCACCATTTATTGAAAAGACTTCCCTATTGTAAAGTCTTGGCACATTTGTCACAAGTCAGATGACATAGATGCATGAATTTATTTCTGAACTCTTACATCTAACCATTGATTTATATGTCTATCTTATGTCAGCACTGCATGGTTGTAATTAGTATTACTTGTAGTAAGCTTAAAATTGGGAAGTGTTAGTACTCCAACTCTGTCCTTCTTTTTCAAGATTGTTTGGACTCTTCAAGGTTCCTATGTGAACTTTAAGATCAGCTTGTCCATTTCTGAAAAAAATGCAGTTGGTGTTTTGAAAAAGATTGCACGGAATCTATAAAACAACTTGAGGACTATTGCTATCTTAACAATATTAAATGTTCCAATCCGTGAACATGGGTTGTCTTTCTGTTTGTCTTCTTTAATTTATTTCAGCAATGTTTTGAAGTTTTCAGTATTCAAGTCTTTTACCTCTTTTGTTAAGTTTATTCTTAAGCATTTTAATGATTAAATTAAATTATTTAATTATTTAATGCTGTTGTGAATGGAATTCTTTCCTTAATTTCATTTTCAGATTAATTGTTAGTGTATAGAATATAATTGATTTTTGCATGTCGATTTTGTATCCTGAAACTTTGCTGTATTTGTTATTTACTTTAATAATTTTGTGTGTGTGAATCCTTTAGGGTTTTCTCTATATAAGTTCATATAGTATTTCAATAGAAATAATTTACTTATTCATTTCTAGTTTGGCTGCCTTTTATTTAATTTTCCTGCCTAATTGTCCTAGCTAAACCCTCCAAAATAATGCTGAATAGAAGTGGTGAGAGAAAACATCTTTGTCTTTTTCCAGAGGGGAAAGCTTTCAATCTTTTATCAAGTATGATGTTAGCTGTAAATTTTTCATCAATGCCCCTTATGAGGTTGAGAACATCTCATTCTTTTCCAGGTTTGTTGATTATTTTTTGTCATTAAAGGGTATTGGATTTTGTCAAAGTTCTTTCTTTCTTTTTTTTTTTTTCGCATCAACTGAGATAATCATGTATTTCCCCCCTCTTCACTGTATCAACATGGCATGCTCCTGGATTGGTTTTCATATGTTGAACCACCCTTGCATTCTTGAGGTAAGTCTCACTTGGTCAGTATATGATCTTTATAATATGCTGCTGGATTCACTTTGCTAGTATTTTGTTGAGGGTTTTGCATCAATATTCATAAGGGATATTGGTATGGTATGTGGTTTCTTTTCTTGTGATGTTGTCATCTGGCTTTGGTATCAGGGTGATTCTGCCTTTATAGAATGAGTCAAGAATTGTTCCCTCTTTTTCAGATTTTTGAAGTGTTTGAGAAGGATTGGTGTTAATTCTCTCTTAAATATTTGATAGAATTCACCAATGAAGCTATCTGGTCCTAGGCTTTTCTTTGTTTTGAAGTTGTTTTTTGTTTTTTTGTTTTAATTACTGGTTTAATCTCTTTGGTTTCTCATTTCCTGAGTCAATTTTAGTAATTTGTGTTTTTCTGAAAATTTGTTCATTTCATCTAGCTATCTGATTTCATGGCATACATTTGTTCACAATACTATTTTTTAAAATTTTTTATTAATAAAACCAATCAACATATAACACGAGCATTCTTAACATATGAACATTCCATACTTGGTGTACAATCTCTAAATCAGCGGTTCACAATATCATCCCACAGTTGTATAGTCATTACCATGATCACACAATACTCTAAAAAAATGTTTTTATTGATAAATCTTCACACAATGCAGTCCATACATGGTGCACAATCAGTGGCTCACAATATCATCACATAGTTGTATATTCTTCACCATGATCATTTTTAGAACATTTGTATCACTCCAGGGAGAAAAAAAGAAAAAGAAAAAACTCATACATCCATACTCCTTACCCCTTCCTTTCATTGACCACTAGTATTTCAATCTACCCAATTTATTTTACCCTTTATTAATTTGTTTTTTTTGTCCATATTTTTTTACTCATCTGACCATACCCTGGATAAAAGGAGCATCAGACACCAGGTTTTTACCATCACACAGTCACATTGTAAAAGTTATATCATTATACAATTGTCTTTAAGAATCAAGGCTAGTGGAACACAGCTCAACATTTTCAGGTACTTCCCTCCATCCACTGCAATAGACCGTCACAATTCTCTTTTAAAATCCTTTCTATTTCTGTAGGATCATAAATAATGTCCCCATTTTCACTTCTGATTTTAGTAATTTCTGTCTTTTCTCCCTCTGTTTTGGTCAGTCTAGATAAAGGTTTGTCAATTTGGTTGATCTTTTCAAAGTCTCAAATTTTGGTTTTGTTGATTATATTATTTTAAATCTCTATTTCATTGATCTCCACTCTATTATTTGCTATTTTGTTCCTTCTGCTAGCTTTGTGCTCTTTTCTTCTTTTTCTAATTTCTAAAGGTGTAAAGTTAGTTTATTAATTTATGAGCTTTTATCTTTTTTAATGCAGGGGTTAATTTCTATAAATTTCCCTCTGAGCAAGGCTTTTACTGCCAGTATTTTGGTATGTTATGCTTTCTTTTTCATTCATCTCTAAGTATTTTCTAACTTCCCTTGAAATTTCTTCTTTGACCTTTGGTTGTTTAAGAGTGTAGTTAATTTCCACATATTTGTGAATTTTCCAGTTTTCCTTTGGTTATTAGTTTCTAGCTTCATTTTGTTATGCTTGGAGAAGTACTTTATATGATTTCAATCTTTTAAAATATATTGAGACTTGTTTTCTGTGGACTTATATGTGGCCTATCCTGGAGAATGTTCCACATGCACTTGAGAAGAATGTGTTGTTGGGTGGAATGCTCCATTTATATCTCTTGGGTCTAGTTGGTTTATGGTGTTCACAATTCTCATTTACTTTTTTATCTTTTGTCTAGGTCTTCTATTCAATATTGAGTAATAGTCTCCAACTATTATTTTCAAACTTTCAAGTCTGTCAATTTTTGTGTCATATATTTAGGGGATCAGTTGTTAGGGGAATGTATGTTTGTATATTTATTTAAGAATATTGATATTAGTATAGCTACTGCAGCTCTTTTATGGGTATTGTTTTCATGAAATGTCTTTTTATATCCCTTCACTTTCAACTTGTTTGTGTTGTTGGATCTAAAGTGACTTTCTTTAGACAGTGCCTTGTTAGAACCTGTTTTTTAAATCCATTCTGCCAAATTCAGCCTTTTAATTGGAAAGTTTACTATCTTTGCTTTTAGTGTAATCACTGAAACATAAGACATTATTTCTTGTTATTTTGCTATTTGTTTTTTATATGTCTCATATAGTTTTTGTTTGTAATTCCTCCACTCCTGAGTTCTTTTTTGTTATATAGATATCTTCTGGTGTACCCTTTTCGTTCCCTTCCCATTTTTTTCATGAATAATTTTTTGTTTTTTTAGTGGTTGCTCTTGGGGGGGGGTTACAATTAATATCTTAATTTATAACTATATAGTTAAAATTAATACCAAGTTAGTTTGAATAGTATACAGAAACTCTGCTCTTTTACAGCTCTCTCCTCCAATTATGTTGTTATTGTCACAAATTATATCTTTGTATATTGTTTGTACATCAACATAAATTCATCATTATAGTTTTATATTGTTGTATTTTAAATCATATAGGAAAAAAGTGGAGAAATAAACCCAAAATGCATTAAAGGCAACTTATGTGGTTGCCTTTACTAGTGTTCTTTATTTCTTCTTGTGGATTTGTTATTGTCTAGGACCTTTTCATTTCATCTAGTAGGGCTTCCTTTAGTATTTCTTATAGGGCAGGTCAACAAGCAGAGAATTCTTTCAGTTTTTGTTTGGTTTGAAAAGTATTAATTTGTTTTTTATTTTTGAAGGATAGTTCTGCTGGATATAGTATTCTTGGTTGACAGCTTTTTCTTTCAACTCTTTGAATATGTCATCTCACTTCCTTCTCATCTCAATGGTTTCTGATGAGAAATTAGTTAATCTTATTGAAGGTCCCTTTTATGTGAATGAGTCACTTTTTTCTTGCTAGTTTCAGGATTTTCTCCTCATCTTTGCCTTTTGGAAGTTTGATTATAATATGTCTTGTTGTGAATTTCTTTGAGTTTATCCTACCTGAGGTTTGTTCAGCTTTTTGGATGTGTAAATTCATGTCTCTTACTAATTTCAAGAATTTTTCTGCCATTATTTTCTCAAGTATTATTTCTTTCCATGTCTATCTCTCCTTTATTCTTGGAGTCCCACTCTACCTTTGTTGATACACTTGATGGTGTCCTATAGGACTCTTTGTCACTGTTCTTTTTACCTCATTCACTTTTCTTTATTTCTTTCTATCTCCAGACAGGATCATATAAGTTGGCCTATCTTTAAGTTTTCTCATTCTTTCTTCTGCCTGCTCAATTCTGTTGTTGAATCTCTCTAGTGAACTTTAGTTATTGCATTTTCAGCTCCATAGTTTCTATTTGTTTCCTTTTTTTATAATTTCTTTCTCTTTATTGATATATTTGGTGTGGCATCATTCTCTTGGTTTCTTTTAGTCATTTCTTCAGTTTCCTTTAGTTATTTGTGAATATTTAAGACAATTGATTTAAAGTCTTTGTGTACTAAGCTCAATGTTTGGGTTTCCTTGGGGATTTGAGACATATTTTCTTGTGTGTTTTTTTGTTTTTGTTTTTTTGCATGCCCATAAGTTTTTGTTAAAAATGAAAATTTTGAATTCTTTTAAGCTGGCAACTCTGGAGATAAGATTCTCCTCTACCCTGGGTTTGGTTGTTGCTGCTTGTTGTCATAGCTATTGCTTGTTGAATGGCTTTTCAGAACTAATTTTGTAAAATCTCTATGCTTTGTTTTGTGTGACAATTGAAATCTCTGTTTTGTTAACCTAGTGGTCAGCCACTGATTCAACAGAGATTTCCTTAAATACCTAGAACCATAGTGAAAAAATCCCCCATCCTTGCAGATGGAAGATGTGCAATGGACACATCTTCAATCTTCAGCCAGGAAGTTTACATCTCTACCACAGCCCTCAGTTACTGTCTATGTAGAAGCTGAAGGTCAGCTAGAGGTGAGAGTTTTGAGTCTTCTCAGGTTTTTTCTGAGCATGCATCCTGCCCTGGGCAGGTCCATAGCCTTTTAGCTTCCTAGGAGTATGTGGGAGCTTTTCAAGGCCCATGTTTCCCAAAGCATCTCATTCCCAGACTTTCCTCTTAAACATTTTGGTTCATCTATTGTTTGCCCCAGTAGTTATCCCTTGCTTCAGGTGGCAGCAGCTAAACAATTACCTTTAAATGTTTTGACAAATGACCTCTCCCAGCTGTCTTAGTGCTGGGAGAGTTCCGTTTTAGGTGAAATAGGGCAAGCCCTTTGATCTGGTAGTTTAGGCAGCCACCATACTGGTCAAAACAACCACACTTAATTATTTGGGTAAAAACTCTATTTTCTTTCCTACTGGGAACTTGCACAGGGAACTCAAGCTGTTGATGTCAAGGCTGCCTTTGAGATGGTAAGGATGGTATGGGGCCAGGGTAAGTAAAAATGCCCCAACGCTCTTTTTCTGAGTGTCAACTTATTATTCCCCCTGATTAAATGTTCACCTAGTCATTGCAAACTTTTGATTCATTTCCAGAATTCCAATAAAATTTGTTCTGGCAGTTTTCCCACTTTACTTGCTGCTTTTGTGAAGGGACTGATTTTTGGAATCCCTCCCTGTGTCATTTTCACTGACATCATTGCATTTATGACTTTATATAATTGAACTTTTTATTTTAAGATAATTTTAGATTCACAGGTAGTTGTAACAAACAAAATGGAAAGAACCCCTCTACTCTTTCTCCAGTTTCCCCCAATGATAACATCTTGCAAAACTATCCTACAAAATCACAAGCGGGATATTAGCATTGATACGGTCAAATTAGAACAGTTGTAGCCCTGCAAGGAACCCTCATATTGCTCTTTTATACTCATACCCACCTCTCCCCATCCCTTCATCTCAAGGTTTGGTAACCAGTAATCTGGTCTCCATTTCTATAATTTTGTCATTCCAAGGAATGTGATATAAATGTAATCCTGCAGTATGTGAGCCTTTGGGATTGGCTGTTTTTCCTCAGCATAATTCCCCAGTCTCATTATAAGTTGTTGCAAGTATCATTAGTTTGCTCCTTTTTTTTCTGAGTAGTAGTTCAACATATATGATTTTTATAATTAAAATATGCAGGAAAACCTTAATTTCTTAAAAGCACTCAATCAAATGCACCTTTGACAAAAGTTTTAGGAGTTTGGCCTTGTGCTAAGACATGGGGTAACAAATGGTTTAGGGGAAGTGCATGTCCTCAGGCTGCTTACAGACCAGATGTGCAGAGAAAGGCAGATCAGACAAGAGCTACAAGGCTATGTGACGATAGATGTTGTTCTGGAATGAATAACATCATTTGGAAATCCAGAAAAATCAGACTTAATTCCACTGGGGTGGAGGGAGAAAGGACAGACAAAACCAAAGCAAAGAGGTGACCTTGGAAGAAGAGGAGTATTTTAGGGACAGACAAAGATTGCCTGAATACAAAAGCTCAAGGTTGCCAAGGCAGTGGGAGGTGAGGATGGAAGGGCCAGTGTTGGGGTCCTCTCAGGGAACTTACAGTCTCTGCTCCACCTCTTATTAAGGTGTGATCTTGAGCAATTGACTTACCAACATCAAACCTCAGTTTCTGCATATGTGAAATGGGACACATTTCCAGGGATTAAATGAGACAATAGATGTCAGGGGACTGGTGAGAGCGAGCACTTTATAAATGTTACTGTAATTATTGTTATTATTTTATTTTTATCTTGTTGTTGCCTCCCTGTCTACCATTTGACTTTTTTTTATATCAGGATCTGGAAATAATCATCAAGATTTCTTTGCCTGCAATTTTCCCAAGGTTCAGTGTCTAAAGTAAAGAACTTTTCTGCCGCGACCATTCAGAGCTCCTTCAACAGAGCATTTTCTTGGTCTTGCAATTTCTCTTTCTCTTTGTGATTTGCACAAATGCATATGGGCATTGGAAGAGTGACCCCTCAGAAAGGCCTGTGACCAAATGTCTTCTAATGAGGATGTCTTCTGTGGTTGCAACGGAAGAAGATTTCATAGAACTTTCTTGCTGAGTGTTGCTGGGAAGCCTTTCCAACATCTAGGGGAAAAGGGTGCTTTTTGGACTTCTCTGGATTTTCACGATTTAACTGTTATATACCCAAGTACATGTGATATGCACCAATACACTCCATGGCTTATAACCACAGCTACCCTCAAAAAGAGCCCAAGGCAGGGCTGAGACAGCAAATTCCCTGTGGTACCACTGAAGCAGGAGCCTGGATTTCCCCAGTGTTTTTGGTGTTCTTAGCTGCCAATCATTTCCTCCTAGAAGTAGAGGGCGTTAGTTTGAAGTAGGGGTTGGAAAATGAAGGTCTGGCCCCCCACCTCTTTTTGTATGGTCCCAGAGCTAAGAATGGTGTTTACATTTTGAAATGGTTGGAAGAAAATCAGAAGAAGAAGAATATTTGGGGACACATGAACATGATATGAAATGAAAACTTCAGCTTCTATATGAAGTTTTATTGGCACCAGCCAGGTAACTCATTTATGTTTTGTTATGGCTGCTTTTGCATTCCTATTGCAGAATTGGAGCAAATGCAATAGACTATGGCCTAAACAGCTAAAAATATTTGCAACTGGCCCTTTGCAGATAAGGTTTGTTGAACTGTGGTTTAGAACGTGGGCTCTGGAACCAGAAAGACCTGGGTTGAGTCCTCAGTTCTGCCACTTATTAGCTGTGTGACTTTGGACAAGTTACTCAACCTCTCTGAGTCTCAATATCCTCATCTGTAAAATAGGAATAATAAATGGTATGAAACTCATTGGATTGTCATGAGGATTAAATAAGACAATGCAGGCAACATACTTAGGACAGGGTCTGGCACATAATAAGGACTCAATAAATCATCATTGTTAGTGTAATAATAACAACAGATATTATTTTAAGCCCTGTGTTAGGTACCAGGGCCACAGAGAAAAATGAAACAAAGCCTCTACCCTCATGTTGCCCACAGTCTTGATAGGGAAGCAATGAAAAGGAAGAGAACCATAACATGGTGGATAAATGTTAAAAAAAAAGAAAAAAAGGAGTAAACTCAGTTGCAGATAGAGAAGGAGAGGATGTATTCAGGGGCGCCCTGGGCAGTTCAGGGCGAAGGTGAGAAAGTGGCAAGAGGGAAGACCAGAGTGGCAGGTTAGAGGTCAATCCCAAATATTCTCAAAGGGCAGTTTGTATGTGCCAGGCACTGGGCTAAGTGCTTTCTATAAATTTTCTTATTTAATTCTTATAATAATCCATTGGTTCTCACCTGAGATGGGAGGAGCTGATTTTACCCCCAGGGAACATTTGGCGATGCCCGGGGTGCGGTGGGGATGCAACCAGCATCTAGTGTGTAGAGACCAGGACGCTGCTAAATATCTCACAATGCATGGAACGACACCACCATCACCCCCAACCCTCAACCGTTTCATAACCAAAACTTCAAAATATGAATAGTCTGTGGTTGAGAAACCCTGTACTACTCCTATCAGGAAATACTCTTATCTACAGTTTGCTGAGATTTTGAGTCTAACCACTCACGTCCGAGTCCACCCCCCACACCCCCCCAGAGCTGAGTACTTTAAATTGCATCATAAGTTGAGTAGCCATACCTGTAACTATTAGTCTCCTCCAGGCCAAGGAGGAGCCACCGAAGGGTCTAAGTAGGGAAGTGTCACAGAGGGATTTCTGCTTTAAAATGATTGTTTTGGCATCTTGAGTGGAGGAAGGGCTAGAGGGCCGGGCTGGGGGATGTGAGGCTGGAGGGTCGGGGCTGAATGCGAGTGAGGGGTTGTCCAATGAGTTTGCAGGGTTAAGACGGTTGGCGGACACTGACCTGGAGGCAGGACACTGCTGCCAAGGCTTTTTCACACTTGCCCGATTGAGAAGTCAAGGGATGCTTAAAGTACAGCCCCAACCCTTTCTCCAGCTGCCAAATCAGAGTATCTCAGCACAGCGTGGGAACTTGTATTTGAGTGAGGGCCCTAGGCTAATAGTTTTCTTTTTTAACTTTTTATTTTGGAATAATTTCAAACATACAAGGCAGTTGCAAAAATACTATAAAACCTAAACAGAGAACATATCCCCCACCCAGATACCCAGATTCACCAATTGTTTCAATGCAATTTTATTGAGATACAGTCACATACCATATTATCATCCAAAGGGTACGATCAATAGCTCACAGTATCATCATATAATTGTGCATTCATCATCACAACTTTAGAATATTTTCATAACTCCAAAAAAAAAAAATAATAAAAAAGAACACCCCAAACATCCCATACTCCTTATTCATCCCCCCATTATTATTATTTTTGTCTTTATTTTCTTAATTGTCTGCCCATATACTGGATAAAAGGAATGTCAGTCACAAGGTTTTGACAATCACACAGTCACACTGTAAAAGCCATATAATTATACAGTCATCTTCAAGAATCAAGGCTACTGGATTACAGTTCAACAATTTCAGGTCTTTCCTTCTAGCTATTCTAATAGACTAGAAACTAAAAAGGAATATCTATATAATATGTAAGAATAACCTCCAGCATAACCTCTGAACTCTATTTGAGATCTCTTAGCCACTGAAACTTTATTTTATTTCATTTTTGTTCCCCCTTTTGGTTGAGAAAGCTTTCTCAGTCCCACAATTCCAGGGCTAGGCTCATCCCTGTGAGTCATGTCCCATGTTGCCAGGGAGATTTACCCCCCTGGGAATTATGTTCCATGTAGGGGGTAGGTAGTGAGTTTATTTGCAGAGTTGGCTTAGAGAGAGAGGCCACATCTGAGCAACAAAAGAGGTTCTCTGGGGGGTGATGCTTAGGCATAGTTATAAGTAGGCTTAGCTTCTCCTTTGCAGGAATAAGTTTCATAGGGGCGAGCCCCAAGATCGAGGGCTTGACTTATTAAATTGGGAGTCCCTAATGCTTGAGAGAATATCAGGAATTCCCCAGGTGGGGAAGTTTAATATTTCCACATTTCCCCCTAATCCTTCAAGGGGACTTTGCAAATACTTCTTAATTTTCCAACCAAATTATTTTGGAATGTATCAGAGCATTACATTAATGTGTGCAAAATAATATCTCATTCCCCACTCAAGATTCCATGTAATTATGTTGTTTGAATAAACTGACCATACAGCTTAAATTAGATAGTGTGCTACAGAAAATATAAATTTTGTACTAAATAAACATCTCTTCCCTTGGTCTCACACCAAAGTTTAAGTTTTAAAATACAATCAATATCATCCTTTACCCTGTATTCTGATTTACCTGGGTCCTAACCATATCTGTTTCATTCATACTTCTAATTAAAGTCTGATCTCTTTTTCAGCTTCTTTAACAATTGCTGTATGGGGTAATGATGATTTCGGAGCTGCAGAATTCTAACTCTGAGTCCCCGGCATCACACAGATACCCAAAGTTCCAAGGAATAACCAGCTTATACACAAAAAGTTCAGCATCTCAGAATTTAGAAATAACAGTTAAAATTCAGGAATAGATGTGACTGCTGTAAGAGCTTGCAGTCTAGAAGCCTTTACAATAAGCCTTATTGAACATACTGTACTCCTTAATTGTTGATTGCCCAATCTCTGTTCACATTGCATGCCTCTCAACTTCATTCCTTTTTGTGGCTGCTCAATATTCCATTGTATGTATACACTACAGTTCTCCCTTCCATTCATCAGTCACTTTACTTCCTTCCATTGCAAATCATGAATACTACTGCCATAAACACCCATGTGCAAATGTCCATTCTTGTCCCTGCTTTCAGTTCTTTCAAGTATATACCTAATAACAGGGTTACAGGATCATATGGTTACCTTATACTTAACCTCACATGGAACCACTACACTGCCCTCCAGAGGAGATGCCCCATTCTAGAGATGCACCAATTTTAACATTTTGCCCCTTTTGCCACCTCAGTCCATCTATTTATCCATTCTTCCATTAGATCCTTCCATCTTGTCATTTACCATTCCATCCATTCATCCATCTGTTTTTTGAAAATCCCAGAGTAGACTGTATACATCATGCTCCTGGAACATAGTACTATGTTCCAGGAACATGAAGGTAGGATGTAATAGGATAATCAGTTTTGTACAGTTATTAATTTCAAATTTATATAAAACTTATACTCTATATACCCAAGGTTTCATATGGCCCGTTAACGTCCTTCTGAGCCTTTTCTCTATTATTAGATCCCATTCAGGGTCATGCACTGCATTTAATTGTCATTGTCTTTTTAGTTGCTCTTTTTTTTTTTAACTGTGGAAATATATATATAACAAAAACTTTCCTATCTCAACTCCTCCTAATCTGTACTTTACTTTCTGTCTCAAATAAGTGGAATGCCCAGGTTGAGTCTTGCCAGTAGATAAGACTGGGAGATATGCATTGTCTCTGGGGTGTATTGTAAAATCTACCCTTAAGCTGAGCCCATTGGGACTGAGAAGAAACACGCCAAGGGGCGAGTCAGAGATTAGTTCGCTGTGCATAGCAGTTCTATGAACAAGTAGACAATAAACATATAAATAAGTAAGATATATAATATGTACCATAATGATAAATGCTTTGGAGAAAATAAAGCAAGGAAGGTGGGATGGAAAAGAAAGCGAGGAAGCAAAGGTCTGTGGTATATGAATATTCATAAAAAGAATTCTTCATTAAAATTCTTTCTAGTCAAGAGTAAATTCTTTATGAACTAACATTTGGTGAATTGGCCATTCAACAAAGCATTTAGGGAACTGGATCTACTGCAAACTGACCTGCTCCGTTTGTCCCCAGTGGGGGAAATAAAGGCAGAGAAGCCGATTAAGAGGGTAGAGAAGGGAGTTCAGTCATGAGCCTGTTTCCTTTGTGACATCCCCGGAAATGGGATGAGCCCGGGGGAGCTTTGTTGTGGAGCTTTGCTGGGCCAGTGGAGGCAGTAGGGAGATGGCCATACAGCCAGTCAAACCTGCTGCCCTGGCAGAATCACTAGCAGATCCCTCTTTTACTCTCAAGCATCCTGGCTAGGACATAAGACATGCATACGGTCCTCTACAGACGGGAGTGGAGACAGCCTTAGGACCCTAAGCAGAAGACTTGAGAAGGAGAACGAGCTTCCGAGAAGGAAATCGGCAGGCCTGCAGAATAACTCCCCTTCCACCCCTTCGCAGTGAGCACCAGCCCTTGTTGTCCGTCCCAGCTCGCAGGGACAGCAGGGGAAGAAGTTCGTGATCCGCCCGGCATCTGGCCTGCGGAATACATATTTCCAGTGCCATTAAATGGGCAATTACAGAGTTCAACGCTCTCGGTTTCAACAGAGGAGACTTAGTTAACAAAGTGGTTACAGCAATCTCCCTGATGGAATAATATTTGCCTCTGCACTGCAGAAAACATGCAATAGTGGGTTGAGTAAGGCGGCGGCTCCTCCTCCCCTCGGAAGTAACCCCCTCGCCCCCCTAGCCACGGGAGGTTTCCTTTCCCGCTCGCTCGCTCGCTCGGGGCTCGCTCTCTGGTTTGGGGGTCCCAGAGCCTCGAGGGCGGTGAGCCGAGCGACTAGCGCCAGCGCGCCCCCGCGTGGCCGCCGCCGAGAACTTCCCCTTCAGCGGAGGGCAATACGGTTTTCATTCGATCCGATCAATGAAGTCAGAGGCTCAGCCAGTCCAACTGTGAGCGAGGCAATATAAAAGAACTGTGAGGCTCATGGGGTGGAGATAAGGGCACGTGGAGACAGATATATACAAAAATGGGGTTAAGAGTTAATGTTTGGAGCCAGACTGTCTGTTATTCCCTGTTCTCACTGGCGAGGAACTCTATGAGGTTGGGCAAGTGATTAAACTTTCTCAATAATGGCTGTGTGGTCCTCTCCGGGGAGTTGCGAGGCTAAAAGAGACAACGTTCTAAGTGTCCCATACAGTGTAGTGTTTGCAGCATACGACATGCCAAATAAATGTTAGCCATTAATTGTTACCAGTATTTCTATTAGTATCCTTTTTTTGTATTGCATTTTAAAATTCTTTTAAAAATTCGCGGACAACACACTTTCCTCCCCTCTCTCCAATTTCTTTATTTGTAAAAATAAGGGAAAGAGAAGGGAAAAAAATGTTATCACACATGCCCATAAATAAATCATTTTCAGTTGTTTCTGCAATTTTCCCCCTCTGCAGGCTCAGGAGGCATTTGGGGTAAAATATGTCATATAATTCACGTTTAAGTTCATAATATAAAAAACAAACCAATATTAAATATGCCAATTCCCTCTTTTCTCTCCCTCTGATTTCCCTGGTTCAACCCTAACTTACATAAAAATAAAACAGATGTTTGCTGCAGGACTTCTCAGAGCCTTTAATATGCCCCTGTGCTGACTGTGAAACAGGTTTGCCTCACCGAACATCTGGGGAAAGTACTGGCTCCTTTATAAAGGGAGACCCAGAAATGTACCTAAATAAACAAATGACTGTTTGATTGCCTTGAATAAAAAGTGCATGGATGTAGAGCAAGGTTTCTCAATCTCAACACAATTGGCATTTCAGACAGGATGATTCTTGGTTGTGGGGCTGTCCTGTGCATAGTAGGAGGTTTGGCAGCATCTCTGGCCTCTCCCCACCCAGCTGCCTCAACCAAAAATGTCTCCAGACATTGCAAATTTTACCCTGGGGGCAAAATCTCCCCAAGTTGAGAACCACTCATATAAAGTGTGCCTTTTTTATGAGACCATCAAGGTACAACCAACAAAAGCCAGAATCCGGCTTGCATTATTCTGGGACAGCAGTTTTGGAATGGCATGCAGGCCCTTCCTCCCAGAAAAACAGCCCTGGCTATGATGTGAGAAAGGTCTCGAGGACCCCTACATGGCTGGAATGTGAAGCCACAGAAGTGGGAATTGAAAGCTGTTCCCAGGATCCACAAATCTGTCGCATGTAGCAGTCCCATGACAATCCTTGGTGTTTTATTAGAAAACGCTTAGTTTAGTAAAGATGCCAATTTCACTCATTGTAAAAAGAACATTATCATATTAAAGGGAAATTTAGGTATTTTTGAGTGCCACAAAATCTCATCATCCTTGCACACTTCAGTTTTTCTTTTTGGCAAAATACCTGCAGAGCCAGGTATTTTCTTTTTGGCAAAACACCTGCTTGTGAGCCTTTTACACTGGGGACCAGATGCCTGATTTTATGAATAAAGTTTTATTGGCATATAGCCACTCCCACTCATTTGCATACAGCCTATGGCAGCTTTCACTGCAGGGCAGAGTTGAGTAGTTGTCAAGATTCCATAGGGCCCAGGGAGCCTTACATATCTGCTATCTCACCCTTTTAGGGAAGTTTGCCAACCCCTGTGATATGCACACATTGTTCACAAAACCTCAAATGTATTATGCCATTTTGAGATGGCACGAAACAAATTTGCTGGCAAAATACCTGCAGAGCCAAGACCTCAGATGATTATCAGAAGAGCCGTGGGAAGGAGGCATCGTCGTTATTCTTCCCGAGAGTCAGAAAAGACAACCGAGGCAAAGAGAGGGAATCTGATTAGCCCAAGGTCAGAGCCAGTAGGAGTCAGAGCTGAAACTCAGTGCTTTATCCTTTGTTCCAGCCACAACATGTCTATGAGCCCCAGCTGTGAGGCTGTGGTATGGATGCTGTAATGTGCAGATTCTCTGAAGGGTAAATTTACTGCCAGTTAATTTCTCTAAACGTGTAGCTCCTTAGGGACCAATGCAGATAAAAGTTGCTTTTTTTTTGGTTTGATTGTTTGTTTAGATTCCTAGCCTGATGATCCAGTTTAAAAAATTGCCCTCAACCAAGATGACTTGATTTTTCCCTCCTAGTAAATCAAGGCAGATATGTAATTTGCTAGTTTTTTATAAATATGAACCCATGAGAACAAACCAGGTTAGTGTAGCATCTGAAAATAAGGTGAGACATGTAGGATTTGCATAGCAAATTTGTTGGTGAAATTGTTTTTGCCCTGGGGAAGAATTTGCTAGGATGGGACATGGAAATCCTTAAGCCAGTGTTTATATGTGTCACATAGGAAAAGGAAAGAAAAAGTCTGTGAGCAAATAAATTTCGGTAATCCTGGTTTAAGCAAAAATAAAATCACATCTGCTGCAGGACTTATCAGAATCTTTAACACGCTCATGTGCTTGTGACTTTCCAAGGGGGCCAAGGTATGCTGCACTTCACAATCTCACTTGATAGTAGAGCCTGTGTTTCCAGAAACATCTGTGGGGGTCACTCTATGGAAAGCTTTGAGAGTGTGTGCTATGTTCACTGCCCATGCTGATCTATTCCTACAGGGCACCTCGTGTAATCCTCGTATCAGCTCTACCCATAGAGGATCATTATCATCTCACTTCACAGGTGGAAGGACAGGCTCAGGCCCCACAGCAACCACAAGGTGGGGCCGGGATTCAGCTGTAGGCCACCGCCCCCTCAGCCCACCTTCCCAGCTGTGATGGAATAACCCTTGTCAATCAAATTGGTCAGACCATTCTAGTTGATCAGGGAATTTAAGGATAAAGCAGTTTGACTTCCCAGGTTTTTGCCTGAGAGGTTGGCTGACTTCGTAGGGTTCGGTGTTCTCACATAGCTTGAATTGACTAGAAGACCTGCACCCTGGCTAGTAATGAAGTCAGCAGTCTGATGGGTCTGGTTCTCTGTCCCAAAGCTTGGGTTGGGCCATGCTCAGGACATACAGAAGCTCAGGACTTGCTGTGACCTCAGAAGCTGTCTTTAACCCATAGGGTTACCTGAACTTTCAGGGGCACTAGATCTTCTGCCAAGGGAAATCCCTCTTCTGTATGTGTTAATTAAGGACTCTTGGTTGCAAGTGATGGAAACTCAACTCAAACTATCTTGAGGAAAAAGAGGACTTCACTGGGTTGTGAAGCCAAAAAAAAACCAAGCCTCAGGCTGAGTGGTAACTGATTTGGGCTCAGGAACAGCCAAAACTAAGACATGGAATGTTCTGGAACACTGTTTGCTACCTCATTTCTTGGCTTTATTCTCTCTTATAGAAGACTGGCTCTTCTGAGCGAGGAGACGTGATGATAATGACGTGAAAATTTTAATGCCACAGTTTCAGCTACCAGAGAGTAACTAATTGGCATGTCTCTGATCCCAAGCCCATATTCCAGGGAAAGGATTTGTTGGTTTCACTAGGTCAGATGACCTCCTCTGGGTCCATCTGTTGTGACCCACGTGGGTGTGGAACAGTCCCAGCATACTAACATGGAAGCTGTCAAGTTATCCATGGGTGAGGGGAAATTTCTAGGAACGGTGCTAAGCAGATGATCCCAGCTATGTATAGAAGCAAACGACAGCCACATAGGTCTCTCAATCAAATTCCAACCCTGGTTTTTATATCACCTATGAAAGTTGATCATTTAGAATAATAAATTCCTCTTTCACTTAAAGTTCAGATGCCTTTCTCAGAAAAGAGCCAAAAAATAGGTAATATTTAAGTGGGACTAACAGTATCACCTCCTAGGATTCTTGTGAGGATTAAATAATAATAGCATAGGCAAAGTGCCAGCAGGTAGTAAGCACTCAATCAATGCTAGCTCCAGAAGAACAAAGGAAGTTCTTCAGAAGACATCCACGGGAAGTCCTTGAAATGTGTGGTCCTTTCTCAGTTTCCTGTTAAAGGTGGAAGCTCATCATTTATATCAGCCTTAGATAAGCGCTGCGTGTCAAGTGTATATGGATCTTCTGAGTTTTTGTATGTCTCTGGAGAGAACAAAAGTGAAGTGACAGCAGAGAACAAAAGTAGAACAAAAGTGAAGTTTGAAGAGGATCAGATTCTCCCATAAAATTTCCACCTCAACCCCACTTACAGTAACTTGTTTCTTGGGACAACCTCATGTTTCCACAGAGAAGTTTTAATTGTCCCAGAAAGTGGTTCGTTTTCACCAAATCCTCAAGATTCAGCTGTCTCACAGAAGAGACGCTGCTTGTTCTCATCCCCAATGCCTACATCTCTATCACTTCCTAGAAAGTGACAGCACCTCCAGCTTGTCCTGGGATTTGCCAGACCATAAATTAAATTTGGGTCTAGGCTGGCTGTGCCATTGGGCAACCCCAGGGGACTTAAAAGCACTGGTTTTCCAGGAAGGAATGTGTAGAAGAGGTGTATGGTTTTTATAATGGACAGGACATGCCGATTCATTGGAATCGCCGGAACTGTGAGCAAATGAAGGCTAAGCAGAAGGAGCCTGGGTTCATTTACAGCATGGCCATGTCCACACCTCTCAGACTTAGTTTTCTCATCCCTAAAATGGAAAAGAGGTAGATTTCGGGAAATAAACGTTGCCTGGCTCACAGGAACACTAAATCGATGCCAGTACCTTGTCCCCTTGGACCCTTGTGGGATCAGAGAAGAGAATTACCCACCCTCTGCCAATCCCTGTCAATCAACAGTCAAATTCTTCTTTAAGCACCATTTTCCCTTTAATCAGGCTGTTCTTTACTGGGGCTGTTTTAATTAAGGGTCTGCTGTCAACACAAAACATATGTTCTGAAGTCTGAAATGATTCCTGGGATTATTAAGTCTGGAAGGAATTTCCAGCTCTGGCTTGCTTGCTCTTTCCTCCCTCCACCCCCCAACCCTCTCAAGACTCCATTCCTCTAGGTCTCAGCTTTCATCCATGTACCCTCAGTCCTCTGCACTGTTGCTTGTGCTGCTTTGAATGTGTTATGTACCCCAGAAAAGACTATATTCTTTTAATCCACTCCTGTGGGGGCAAAGCTATTGTGGGTGCAAACTTTTGCTTAGGTTGTTTCCATGGAGATGTGACCCAGCCCATTCAAGGTGGGTCTTAATCCCCTTATTGGAGTTCTCTAGGAGAGGATCAAAGGCAGAGACATTTTGGAGAAAGTTCAGAGGAAAAAAATGTCCCAGGAGAAGCCACAAGGACCCACAGGAGCTGAATGAGTCATTTTGAAACCAGAATCCAGGAAAAAAGGACCAGCAAATGTCGCCATGTACTTTCCCATGTGACAGAGCAACTCCAGCAGATGCCAACAGACTTTCCTTACAGATGGTATCTCCCTCTTGATGCCTTAATTCGGACATTTTCATGACCTTTGAACTGTAATATATAACCTAACATATCCCCTTTGTAAAAGCCAATCCATTTCTGGTATATTACATTCCAGCAGCTTAACAAACCAAACACTGCCTTTTTGGAAACTGATATAGATGAGCAATTTGTTCAAATCAATATTCAGAACATGATATCCTAAAATATGGTTCTGGTCATCTCCCTTTCCAACTGACAAATCTTTTCTCCAGGACCAGGGCTAACCATTTGATCTTCCTTCAAACTACATTCTTTAAAACTTTTTACTTATTGTATTAGCTAGGGTTCTCTAGAGAAATGGAATCAGTAGGAGATATCTGTAGATATAAAATTTATAAAAGTGTCTCATGTAAGCATGGAACGTGGAATCCAAGGTCTATAGGGCAGGCCACAAGCTGGCAGCTCCAATGAAGGTCCCCAGTGAACTCTCAGGAGAGGCAAGCTGGGCAAAGATTAGAATGTAAGGGTCCAAGGTCTGTAGGGCAGGCCACAAGCTGGCAACTCGGATGAAGTGTCTAGATGAACTCCACAGGAGAGGCTTACTGGCTGAAGCAGGAAGAGTGACTGTCTCTTCTGAATCCTCCTTAAAAGCCTTCTGGTGATTCGATTCCCGGTGCCTGCCCATGTAAAAAAAAAAAAAGAGCATAAGGAGGAATTTAAAAGACTTAATAGAAAAAGTGAAGATACCACAAAGATTAAAGATGCAGTAGACCAAATAAAAAATATGCTAGAGGCACCCAACAGCAGAATTGAAGAGGTAGAAGAAAGAATAAGTGAATTAGAGGACAGAGCAAGATATTTCAAATACACAAAAGAGCAAATAGCAAAAAGGATGGAAAAATTTGAATTGGATCTCAGGGAAATAATGGACAAAACAAAGCACATAAATATGAGTCATTTGAGTCCCAGAAGGAGAAGAGAAGAGTAAAGAGTTAGGAAGATTCATTGAGGATATAATGGGGCAAAACTTCCCAACCTTTGTAGTGTACATAAATATATAAATCAAAGAAGTCCAACGAACCCCAAATAGAACAAATTCAAATAGGCCTTCCCCAAGACATGTATTAATCAATCTGTCAAATGTTGAAGAGAAGCAGAAAATCCTTAAAGCACAAGAGAAAAACATAAAAGGGAAACCACATAAGACTGAGTTTGGACTATTCAAGTGGCACCATGGAGGTGAGAAGGCAATGTTATGTTATATTTAAGATCCTGAAGGAGAAAGACTTCCAGCCAAGAATTCTGTACCCAGCCAAATTGTCCTTCAAAACTGAGGGAGAGATTAAAATGTTCACAGACAAGAAAATTCTAAAAAAGATCTTCAAACTTATTATAAAGCCACAGTGGTCAAAACAGCATGGTACTGGCACAAAGATAGAAGTACTGATCAATGAAATTGAATCGAGAGTGCAGAAATAGACCACCAAATCTAAGGTCAACTGATCTTCAATGAGGCCCCCAAATCCAGTGAAATGGGACAAAATAGTCTTCTCAATAAATGGGCATGGGAGAACTGGATATCAATAGCCAAAAGAATGATAGAGGACCCTTACCTTATTCCTTATACAAAATTAACTCAAAATGGATCAAACATGTAAATATAAGAACCAGTACCATAAAGGTCCTAGAAGAAAATGTAGGGAAACATCTTCAAGACCTAGTAATAAGAAGTAGATTCCTAAACTTTACAACCAAAGCACAAGAAACAAACAAACAAAAATAGATAAATGGGAACTCCCCCAAATCAAATGCTTCTACCTCAAAAGACTTTGCAAAAAGGTGAAGAAGCAGCAAACTCAACAGGAGAAAATATTTGGAAATCACATATCAGACAAAGGTTTGGTATCCTATATACATAAAGAAATCATACAACTCAACAACAAAAGAACAAACAACTCAATTATAAAATGGGCTAAAGATATGAATAGGCATTTTTCTGAAGAGCAAATACAGATGGTTCAAAAGCACATGAAGAGATGCTCATTTTCATTAGCTGTAAAGGAAATGCAGCTCAAGACTACAATGAGATACCAATCACACCTATAAGAATGGCTGCTATTAAACAAACCAGAAAGTACAAATACTGGAGAGGATATGGAGAAATTGGTACACTTATGCACTGCTGGTGGGAATGTACAGCCATTGTGAAAGACAGCCTGGCAGTTCCTCAGCAAACTAAACATCGAATTGCCCTATGACCCAGCAAGGCCACGACTTGGTATATACCTAGAAGAGCTGAAAGTAGTGACACAAACAGACATTTGGACACCAATATTCATAGCAGCACTATTCACAATCACCAGAAGATGAAACAATCCAAGTGCCCATCAACAAATGAGTGGATTAACAAAATGTGGTATATACATATGATGGAATATTATGCAGCAGTAAGATGAAAGGACATCCTGAAGCCTTGACAAGATGGATGAGCCTTGAGGACATAATGCTGAGTGGAATAAGCCAGACACAAAAGGACAGATATTGTATGATTCCACTTTCATGACCAATGGTAAAGGTAAAATTAGAGGCTTACGATACAGAATATAGAGGATGTAGAGATACACAGAAGCTTGAGATGGATGAGCAGTTAGCAATGAGGTTGAACTTAATTGTGAACAAATAGACCGATGTAAAGGCAGTTACTAATGTCTATAAGTAATATTACCATATTGATTGTGAACATGATTGAAAAGGATTGTATAGACTCATGTGTCCCAGTGATTAGTGCTACAAGTATAAATAAGCTCTAGCATAAACTACTGAAAAGGTATGAATCTTGTAGAAGGAATGTAAAATTTGGGGGTATGGGGGAAAACTTCTGTTGCATGCTATGGGCTGTGTTTAACAGGGAAACATCAACAGTACCACAGCAATACCAAGGGTACTTAATGGGGGAGAGACAAGAGTTAGGGGGAGGTTTGGATTTTCTATTTGGTGAGGGTGTGTTTATGTGGCTATCTTTCTCTTGGGAACAATGAAATTACCTAAAATTGATGGACTGATGACTTTGGACTGTTGACCTCGGACCCGAGGCCCAGCAGATGGAGGTGGCTGAAAGATGCACTGATGGAGAAGTAAATTGGCGAATGATGGTGTATACATATGATCAAACATTGTGCTGCTACAAAAAGGAACAAAGTTGTGAGGCATGCAAATGTGAATGAACATGTGGGACATTTGGTGAGGCAAAATAAGCCAGAAACAAAAGAGCAAATATTGTATGATCTCATTTAGACAATACTTATAAGAAATCTGGGACCTAGACTGTAAGCTGTTAGAGCAGCAATACTTAGTCTGGAGTGGTAATTGTTATTTCTGGATTTTGAAGGGCTGTTTCATATATTTGTAACCTGTTATTTAAAGATAACAATGAAGCCAATAAGATCAGGATTAAGGTAATTCAGAATACAGGGGTAAGGAAGACATTGCCTGTATTTTAGAACTTCACCTACTCTTTGAGACCAAAGGAAGAAAAGTTATTTTGTTCAGAACCTAAATTTTCAGTAGCACACAATCTAACTTAACCTGTCTGGATAGGTCATTTAAACAATCCAAACACAGGGAGCTCAGAATAAAAATGAGAACCTTTAATCCTGTATAGCTCAAAGTTATACCTGGATAAATCTCAGAATATATTAAGCAGATAACCAAAAAGTATTGGCAAAGTCCCCAGAAGGATGGGAGAAAAAATATGAAACTATTAAACTTTACCACTGGGGAAAACCAGGGTACTGTGTAAATCATTAGGCCAAGCCCTTGATCTTTGAGACTTACTCTTGTGAAGATTGTGTATGTAGCAGAGAAGCTTAGACTACCTATAGGCATGCCTAAGAGTTACTTCTGGAGGACCTCTTTTGTTGCTCAGATGTGGCCTCACTCTCTCTAAACCCAACTCTGCAAGTGAAACCATTGCCCTCTCCCCTATGTGGAACATGACATCCAGGGATGAAAGTCTCCCTGGAGGATGGAAGATGACCCCCAGAGATGAGTCTGGCCCAGGTACTGTGGGATCAACAATGCCACCCAGGCCAGAATGGGGAAAAGAAGTATAAATAAGGTATCAGTGATTGAGACAATTCAAATAGAGTAGAGAGGCTACTCTGGAGGTCACTGTTACACAAGTTTCAGTTAGACATTGCTACTGTCATAACTTGCCAAACCCCAATCTAAACCATTCCTGCCAATCCTAAAGAATACCTAGGGTACTTTACAAAATTCTACAAACGTTCCACGTATTCAGGTAACTTTCCAGAAACCTACAACTACCAGATGGGTCCCTGGACCAGATAAGTACTGAAATGCAGAGGGGCCAGCCTCTCCAGGACATCAACTAGTTCCATCCCCCTATGCCATATTATCATCAGCCTTTTCCAACATGAAAAAGTTATAATGGCCATAGTCCAAATACCCCTAAAGAGTGAGAAAAAGATCAAAGCTGATGATGGAGTTACGCAGAGAAGGTCGGGTTTAACAAACGAGTATGACTGCTGAATCAATATACTGATATTTCTTTTGATCTCCAGTGTCTTGGAGCAGCTAGAAGAAAAAAATGAAAGATTGTGGAACTGTAACCCATACCAAAGTTTAAAATCTGTTGTATAATAACTTGTTAAAGCGACCTTGGAATTTTGTTGCTTCTTTGTATATATGTTATTTTTCACATTACAAGAAGTTAAAAAAAACAAAAAAGAGGTCCTATTTACAATGGGTCCACACCCACAGGATTGCAGCTAAGATAAGAACAGATCTAAGTTGGGCCACCATAATGCAATCTAGCATGGAGGCGTATGTAGTTCCCTGGTGACTGAGCTTGGCCTCTTGTCAAGCATCCCCAGTGTGGTATTCGGCCTTCTAAAAATGGACGTCCAACGATTCCTGCACCCTGGTATTTGCATCCTGGTGTAATCCCCTCCCTTTGAGCATGGGCTGGACCTGGTGACTTGCTTCTAACCAATAGTATGCAGCAAATCTGATGATGTCATTTCTGAGACTAGGTTATAAAAGACAGTGCCTTCCTTCTTGTTGGCTCTCTCATGCCCTCTTGGCTGCCCCTGTTAAAGCCAGCTGCCAGGTGGAGAAGCCTGCATGGCAAAGAACTCAGGGCAGCCACAGTCCAACAACCACTCAAAAGCTTGGCAGTGACCCACCCCTTGAGATGACGGCTGCCTTGATTGAATCCATCATTAAAGTAAGATGCCCTGTGTTGGAGGACCCAGCTAAGCCATGCCTGGTTTCCTGACCCACAGAAACTTTGAGACAATCAGGGTGGGTCATTTTAAGCTGCTAAATTTGTTGGCAGTTTTTATGCAGCATAGATAATACCCCAAGCAATTCAGTCTGGCGCCAAACTGACAAACACTTGGGAATGCACAACTGCTGAGTGGCAAGAGACAGAGTCTTCCTGAAATTGAAGGTAATGACAGTAGCTATTTCAGAGCACTTTTGGGAGGCTGAAATGAGATAACATTTGTTTAATGATGCCCAACTTGATCTATAGTAGGTGCCTCCTAAACAGTAGCTGTTCTTATCACCAATTTTCAAGACCTGGCTTGTAGATCTCCATTCTAGGAAACTTCTACTCATTGCTCATCTTCTGGGAGCTCACAATACACCTAGCAGAATCCTTGCCCTTCTGTGTTATAGTTAGTTTTTTCAAAATATTGAATTCTTACCTCCCACTATATTGAGTGACTTCTCTTTGAGTCTGTAGCACACAGCAAAAGGCCTTTCAGGAGGTCAGTGTATGACCTTCCTGCCGTTCAATTATAGGTAAATATAGCCCTGGGTTGAAATCATCTTTCTTCTGAGTGGACAAAAGAAAGAGACTTTTCAAGTTTTGTTGTTATCCCCCGGACCCCTGCTTGTAGCAATGACAGGAATTCCCTTAAACTTCCCACATGAGCACAGCTGGGAAGAAGGGACATAACCACAGTTGGGTCAATGAGTTTACAGGATGTGAGTCTAAATCCCGGCTTCTCCACATCTTGGATATGTACTGTTGGGCAAGCTAGGTCTCCACTGTGACCCTCAGTGTTTTTGTCGGCAAAATGAAGAGTAAAAATTCCTACTTTGCAAGGTTATTTTGTGGCTTAAAGGAGTCTTATGTAGCTGGTGCATAGCAGGTACTTGATTAATAGGGACAATTTATTGCCATTTTGCTGCTATTATCTTTATTATTATTATGTGGTCTTAACCAAAGATAAGTATAATTTTTAAAAGAATTTTGGTCTAACACCCTTTCTTGAGAGTGACTAAACTCATTCTTTTATAAACATAGGTTTGATGAAGCTAATTTTTCTTTATGTTGTTGAAAAGAATCAGTATTCTTGTGCTAGCAAAGTGAGCCACTTGGTGTTAAACCATATTAGGCGGGATGTTTGGCTGGCCTCTACTGAGTAATGGGTGATACATACCACTTCCTTCCAGAAAGCTTACGAAAAGCTTCCAGGCCTGAATGAATTTTGAAAAGCAGAGTCCTTCATGGGTCTGCTGGGAAAAGTTATATTCATAAGTGAACGACCAACCCAACAATCATGGTGAAAGTCGGTGATGCTGTCTTCAGACAGGAAGTGAAGCGATGGGATTTGAACTGGAGGGCAGGACCCAGTATTTGATATCTCTGAGTCTGTTTCTGTGTTAGTATTACAGGAGACAATAACTTCTAACAAAGTTACTTTTAACAAAGCGGAATTAATGGGACCAGGAAGCATCAAAACCCTCTCCTGAGGTGCCCCAGAAGGCTTAGAAAATGTTACAAGCATGTTGTGGTCTTCACATAAAAGCACTCATTTAATTGCTTCTGCAGCTAATTACTTCTGTTCTTGCCGAATTGCAGTCATCCAAATGCTCTCAACAGACCCTCTCCTCCTGGTCTTGCCAGGGGCTCCAAGGAAGTTGTCCTTAACAGTGAATGTGCTCCTGGCAGATTAACAGGTTATGTGAGGTGGGATTTTTTCTTTTTTTTTTAGTAATATGGGTGACAATGCCCCCCAAAAGCTCATTGGCTGTTATTGTGCGGACTGGTGATTTGGTTTGAAAGATGATTGCACAGAAGACGTAGTCAAAGGTGGGGTCTTAGTTTTTGACCCAGCTGTTGTAACAAAGCCCCATGGTCCAGTTGGCTTACACAACAGAAATTTATGGTCTCCCAGTTTTGGAGGCCAAAAGTCCAACATTAAGGTTTCAGCAGGATCCTGTGTTCTCTGAAGTCTGTAGGGTTCTGGTGAACGCGTGCCTGCAATTCATAACTCTCTGCCTCCGTCACATGGCCGCCTCTCTCCTCCCGTCTCCTACTCCTTCCTCTGCTGTGTCCAAATCTGCTCTCTTTTTGAGACTCCAATCCTATTGGATTAGGGCACAATTCTCATTCAGCTGGGTCTCATTGGGTTCACATCCCCAGGCTTGGGGGTTAGGATTTGAACATGTCTTTGTCGGGGAATTGATTCAATCCACAAGAAGTTCCAAAAATGGTGTCATCCCATTTAGCAGATGGTGAATAGATGCCTGGCTGGTATGTGTTTGGTAGGTCTTTGCAATTTAGGATGATTATGAGGACCAGGTCCCTCTATCCTCTGCCCTCTCCAGCCTCCCCCGGCCCCCTCCCTCCCCCCACTCACACTACGCCTGCCAAAAAAAAAAAAAAGATTTTAAATTAACATGTTAGCAAGTAGTATTTGGGTTTCCCACCTTTGGTTAGAGAAACATCCCCTTATTTGAACAATTGAAACACAGGGAGCCCAGAATAAGAATAAGGGCCTTAAATCCTGTATAACTTAATGTAATGCCTGGATCCATCCTAGAATCTATTAAGAAGATAATCAAAAAGTATTGGCAAAGTCCCTTGAGGGATGGGAGAAAAAAGATGGAACTGTTAAACTTTACCATCAGGGAATCCCCTGATACTGTGTCAAACATTAGGGACACCTAAATCGACAGGCCAAACCCTTGATCTTGAGGCCTACTCCTGTGAAGCTTATGTAGGTAGCAGAGAAGCTTAACCTACCTATAGGTGTGCCTCAAAGTTACTTCTGGAGGACCTCTCTTGTTGCCTAGATGTGGCCTCACTCTCTCTAAGCCCAACTCTGCAAGTGAAGTCGTTGCCCTCCCCACTACATGGGACATGACATCCAGGGGTGAAAGTCTCCCTGACAGCATGGGAGATGACTCCCAGGGATGAGCCTTGTCCTGGTACCATGGGATCAACAATTCCAAATTGACTGAAAGGCAGAAAAGAAGTGTAACTAATAAAGTATCAGTGGCTGAGAGAGTTCAAATAGAATTGAGAGGCTACTCTGGAGGTCACTCTTATGCAAGCTCCAATTAGACCTTGCTACCTATCATACCTTGCAAAACCCCAAACAAAACCATTCCAGCCAATCCTAAAGAACACCTAGGGCAATATGTAAGATTCTACAAGGGTTCCATGCACTAGGGTAACTTTCTAGAAACCTACAACCTCCAGATGGGTCCCTGGACCAGATAAGTCCTGAAACCTAGCCCAGCCTCTCCAGAACACCGGATAGTTCCATTTCCTTACCCCATATTATTAACAACCCCTTCCAACATGAAAAAGTTAGAATGGCTATAGTCCAAATACCCCTAAAGAGTGGGATAAAAAATCAAAGTTGATGGTGGAGTTATACAGAGAATGTAGGGTTTAACAAATGAGTATGATTGCTGAATCATTAGATTAATATTTCTTTTAATCTCTAGTACCTTAGAGGAGCTAGAAGTAAAAACAAAAAATTGTGGAATTGTAACCCATAACAAACTCTGAAATCTGTTCTACAACTAATTGTTGTGGTGTGCTTTGAAATTTATTGCTTTTTTGTATATATGTTATTTTTCACAAAAAAGAAAAAAAAAGTTGATTGTGAGGATACAAAAATATTTATTCCTTCTAGTCTCCTATGTTATGGAGCAACTAGAAGGAAAAATCTGAGATGATGCTATGGGTACCCCATGACAAACTCTGGGATCTGTCCTGTAACTACTTGTTGAAGAATGCTTAGAAAACTACAGTTCTTTTTTTTTCTTTGGTTTGTTTATATGTTATATTATACAATAAAAAAGGTTAAAATGAATAAATAATTTTTAAAAGATCAAAGGAGAAGGTGGAGCTACAAAAGAGAAGATAGGATTTAATAAATGTGCATGATTACTGGATCATTATATTGATATTTCTTTTAGTCTCCAGTGTTTTTGAGCAGCTAGAAGTAAAAACTTAAAATTGTGGCACTGTAACCCATACCAAACTCTGAAATATGTTCTATAACTAGTTGTTGTGGTGTGCTTTGAAATGTAATGTTTTATATATATGTTATTTTTGACAATTAAAAAAAAAAAAGAAACATCCCCTTTAGATCTAAAGGAACCAAGGAGAGATAACCATGTTTCTGTCATCTTTCACTCCCCAGTTCTTTGTTAGGGACCTCAAGGCTGTCCCTCCTGTGGATTTTGCAGCCTCCCCTGCTGTCCAGGGTGCTCCAGCAACAGCCCTTAGGTGGCCCAGATTGACCTCCCTTCTTCTACTCATTAGTCACCCAGGTCTTTGTCAATGACCCCCATTCACTCGCATTGCAGGACTGGGTTTCAGCTCTAGGTCTGGCGGTTGGGGATTTTCAGACTGGTCCTTTGCTTTTAGTGTAATGCTGTAAGGTGACTACCAGAGGGACCTCGCCTCAAACCACACCATCGCTGCCACCAGCACCATCATTTCCATCTAAACTGCTAATATATCTAGCACGCATGAAATGCCAGGCAGTTGAAGACTTGCTTTACGTAAATAATTACATTGACTGCCTCAGCAAGCCTCTGCAAGAGGTGATCTTTCTTTATTTTGAAGATGAGAAAACTGAGGATCAGAGAAGCTACCTAACCTGTCCAATAGCACAGGGTAAGTAGGTAGTGAAGCTGAGGGGAGTGCCATACTCTCTGGCTCCCGGGCCCTTTCTACCTGTCCTTGTGGCCTGACACTGCCATAACAAAGTACTACAGACCTAGTGGCTTCAAACACAGAAGTGTATTGTCTCACACTTTGGAGGCTGGAGTTTGAAATCGAGGTGACAGCAGGATTCTGAACCCTGTTGGGGAGAATCCTTCTTTGCCTCTCCTGGCTTCTGGTGGTTGCAGATGACCTTTGGTGTTCTTTGGATTGCAGCTGCTGTACTTCATTCTCCCCCTCTGCCTCCCTCCCTTGTGTGTGTGTGTGTGTGTGTGTGTGTGTGTGTCCCTTCTCCTTAAGGCCACAATTCATATTGGATCATGGGTCCATTCTACTCCAGTATGATGTCGTCTTAACTAATTCCATCTGCAATGACCCTTTTTCCAAATAACATTACGTTCTGAGGTTCCGGGTGTTGGCACTTCAACATACCCTTTTTTCAGAGAAATAATTCAACCCATAATCTCACCCCAAATTAATGTACCCACCTTTTGCCACAAAACTTTCTTACTCAAAGATCTTTGGCTGGCTCCCAACCTCTCCAGAATAAAGGGCCAGCTCCCCAGTAGGGCAGTCTGTGCCCTCTGACCTGACACAGTCTACGTGATCTGTCCAGGTTGAGGACCTCCCCAATCCCTTCCTTGGTTCCCATGCTCCAGCCACCCTTAGGGCGCAGCTTGCTGGTCATTTCCTCCTAAACAATATTTCCTGAAACTCTCAAAAGTTATTTATCACATGTCCTCGCTGTTCTTCGAATGTTCCAAACACCCAGCCTACCCTAGATCTGATAACAAATTCATTAAACAAGCCATATTGTTGAAATTTTCATGTGAGATACCTCTAATTTTTTGAAAGTTAAGTTCAGGAGTCTGACCACCAGCCCAGCCCAAGCCAGGCTCTGCTCTAAAGACATCTCCATTCCCGGGCTGTGCTTGAGCTTGGATGTGTGTTTTTTTTTTACGAATTTACACAGACCTACTCTAAGGTCTAGGAAGTATAAGGGTTGCCTTTTAGTCTGGGGGTTGAGCTCCCAGCCCAGACTTTCGGACAAGTTAGGAAACAGACATTCCTGTATGTAAAGAGCTCTTAGAAATTAACAAAACAAACACAGGAAAACAAAAAATATATATAGGCAAGAAATATAAACAACACAAAGAGAAAGGACAGTACGGTCAAGAAAAAAATTAAAATGTAATAAAAAACATGGAAAATAAAATGGCATTAAAGCTGCTTTCACCTATTAAATCGGTTATGCATATACGTACATATATATATACATTCCCAAACAAGCATTCCCATGCACTGCAGGCGAGGATTCTAAATCAGCAAAATTTTCCCAGAGGACTAAACCCTGAAACTGTGCATAGCTTTTGAATGAATGATTCTGATTCCAAGAATTTGTCCTGTGGCAGTTACCACTGATTTTTAGAAGAGATTTAGCTATAGCAGTGTTCATGTTTAAATGCTTTCCAAAGAAATACATGTACATTATGTTTAAAAAAAATAGAAACACTGCTAAATGACAATAATAATAAGCATTCTCTAGTCCCAGATGAATCTACTCTCTAGAGATATTACTTTCAACTTTCAAAGCTGTTTTTTTAATTATGAAAACACATATTATAAAACATGCCCAACCAGCCAGCTCTTGATTCACGAATTTTTAGAGAATTTTTACTGACTTCCTATTATGTAATGTCAGGATTTTGACACTCATATAGTCCTGCTTCCACTATCATCTTAAAATGGTACCAGCATAATTTTTGGTTAAATTTGCTTTCAATGTTAATATTACTGTGACTTTTATAAACATTGTCGTTGCTGAACCAAATTTGGCAAATAATTGCATTCTAATTTTTGTCTATGCTTTGTTTTTTCCTAGAATTATTACTTGCCTCACTTTTCTATTTGCTTAAATTTCTTTGAATATAAGACTGGATCTTCTCATATTTTACAACAGCTCTTTTTTCCACATGGTCAAACAGTTGGACTCACAGTTCTTCATTGTCTCCCTGGAGACATTCCTGAGGCCTTTAGGTTCTGCAATCCAGAATGCTGGAGTGCTGAATACATGGGATTGAATGGTGATCTCCCAAAACATATGTCCATGCCCCAACTGGGAACCTGGGGATATGGTGAAAGGAGCTTCACAGGTATAAATTAAAGATCTTGAGATGAGGTCATCCTGGATTTAGGATGGGCCCCAAATCTAATAACTGCTGTTCTCATAAGGAAGGAGGAGAAGACAATATGGTTATGTAGGGAGCGATGGCAGTGAGGCTGACACAAGCCAAGGAATGCCTGGGGTCTATAGAAACTGGAAGAGGCAAGAAAGGATCCTTCCCTAGGGCCCTTGGAGGAAGCCCATCCCTGCTGACACCTTAATTTCAGATTTCTGGCCTCCAGAACTATGAGAAAATACATTTCTGTTCTTTTAAGCCACCAAGTTCATTGTTATTTGTTATGGTAGCCCCAGGGAACTGATATTTGCAGTTCTCTCATTGCCCTCATCCAGAGAATCCCTTCACTTTCTCTCCTTTGTTAAATCAATGGTTTCCTCAATCTTATAGCTTAGTCTCAGCTCATTCCCTCATTTTGGTGACACATATCTGACAAAGGGTGCAAGGAAAGATTGCTTTTCTGAGATTATGCTTTATCTTTATCTTCTCCTTATACTTGATAGACTGCTTACCTGCACAGGGAACCCTGAATGAAAACTATTTTTCATGTAGAAAACAGTTGGGTATGAGTGGAGTAAGGTTGAAAAAGTATATTTCCTTTGATGCAGCAATTCCAACCCCAATTACATAAGCCCTAGAGACAATTCCCCATATGTACATGTGTAGACCTGTACGAGAATGCACATCACTTCCTGTGTAAAAGCCATGTAGTAAAGTAAGCGTGACTCCCAGGATGCAATCACAAAGCATTTTAACCGTTTAAGTTTGTGCACCACTGTCTCTTTGAAATTAGTTTCGGCCTTGGATAAAAGCTTGCGAAGGCCCCTTGAGTTTCTGTTAAGGGGCAGAGAATCCTAGAGGCACTTTAAATCACAGAATGGAGTCAGAGTTTTAGAATTAGTGTGCTTACTCCAATGTATAAGCAACTTTTGAAAGTTCACCCAAATGTAAGACTTTTGCCCCCTCCTCCCAGGTCACTGCTAACTTTACAGTGGGAGGGACGTGTGTGACATAGGATATGCGTTTGGATTCTCCACCTGCCGTCTCTTCTAAGGGTCTCCTTGGGAAAAGTTCAAAATGACTGCAGATCACCTCTCTGCTCCAAGTGACCCACCTTTGATGCATGAGAAATATTCACACATCCTTTGCCCCTATGCTGGGGAGTGGAAGCTGGTTCCTGTGCAGAGATCATTCTCATTGACCTGTAGTACAGGTGGCTCACGCACCCATCTCGTCTGCTCTTAGGTTCCTTGGGCTAGTGTCAGACAGCAGTTCATTAGGTCTCTAAACCACAGGGATCCCAGGTGAGACTGTCCAGGTGAGCCTGTTGAGATCAATCCCAAGACTTGAGAGTGAGAGTCAGATTTTCCCCTCCTCCCCTAAAGGAGAGTGAGATTTACACCATTGCAACAGCTCTCTTGAAATAAAACCTTCCTCTAAATCCTCTTCTCCCTGCTACCAACCTTCACTCTTAACTCTTTCATGTTCTCAAAAATGGGTTGGGGCTGTGAGAGTTGTAAAACTGATTTTGGATTATTTCTTTTTCACATTTTGCATATGGAGTTCACTTTGGTATCTGCTGGCCATCGCACTCTGCTGTTTCCCTAGACATGTCCAAGCTAACAGCCCATTTATGATTTTTAATAGCGAAAGATTGGAAGTCCACTGGGGGAAGCAATAGGGAGGTTCCTCCGGAAGTTAAATATCAAAATACCGTATGACCCAGCAATTCTACTTCTAGGTATATACCCAAAGAAAGTAAAAACAGAGTCTCAAACAGATCTCTGTACACCAACGTCTATGACAGCATTATTCACAACAGACAAAAGATAGAGCCAATCTAAGTGTCCACCATCAAATAAATGGATAAACAAAGTGCGGTGCATACACACAATGGAGTATTACCCAGCCATATGAAAGAATGAAGTTAAGAGATGTGCTGAACCATAGAAGAACCTTGAAAACATTATGTCGGGCGGCTGCCGTGGCTCAGCAGGCAGAGCTCCGACCTGCCGTGCTGGAGGTCTGGAGTTCGATCCCTGGTGCCTCCTGCCCATATGCAAATTAAAAAAAAAAAATAAAAAACAAAACAAAACAAAACATTATGCCAAGTGAAATAAGCGAAGTGCCTAAGGACAAGCATTGTATGCTATCAGTTATAAGAGATGACTAGAAATAGCAAATTCACAGAAACTGAAAGTAGATTAGAGATTACCAGGTCACTGGGGAGAGGGAAGAAGAGAGAGTGCCTGTTTGGGGGGAAAGAAAGATTGGAAATAATCTCAGTATCCATAAATAAGAGACTAGATGAGTGAGTTTTGATACAGCGCTGCAATCCATCCACTCAATTCAGACACATCCATGAAGTAACAAACAACAGTGAAAATGAGCCGCAGGAACAAATATTAACCAGCATAAGTCTCACAAGTCAGCAAAAAAATAGAAGAGGCTTATTTATGATAATTGTGTGTATATATATATATATAATTTATATATATATGATGCACATGTATACATGTATATACATTTTAAAAATGTATATGCTTTTTTTTGTATTCTATATGGTGGGGTCACATTTCATTATTTCTCCATGTGAGTATCCTGTTATTGCAGCACCATTTGTTGAATATTTGTTTGTTTGGTTTTTGTCTTTGCCTGTTTATTTGTTTTCTGGGAAGTGCATAGGCTTGAACCCGGGTTTCCCGCATGGCAGACAAGAATTCTACCACTGAAATACCCTTGCACCCCCGTACATGTATTTTTCACTTTTTTTTTTTTTTTCTGCATGGGCAGCCGCAGGTAATCACACCTGGGTCTCCAACATGGCAGGCAAGGACTCTACCTGCTGGACCACCATGGCCCGCCCTATACATGTATTTTTAATAAGCAAACCAGTAGTATCGCTTAGGGACACATGCATATGTAACAAAGTATAAAGAAATTTGAAGCACTAATGCTACCAGTGAGGAGAATAAAGCAAGACTTTGGGTCTAGGAGATGGGGAGGGGGATGTGAAATGAGAAATATGCTCTGAGGGTTTCAACTATATTGGTAACATTTTATTTATTAATACTCAGCCATCCCTTGAATTATGCTTCATATCCTGCACTATGTCTTAAACAGTTTGAATTATATTTAAAAGAAAATAAAATTTCAAAGGCTCCTCTCCATTCATTTATAAGTTGCAATGGTGCTGGTAAGTAGGCTGAGGCCATTTTCAGTTTTGCTTCTTTGAATGAGATCTGTTGCCTTTTTCCTTGTCCTCTGGAAGCTATTAGAAGCATGCTTTTATAAAATTTAGCAATGATATGCCTTTGGTGTGGTTTTCCCCGATTAATTTTTTCATATACTCTTGGGCCCTTTCAGAATGGAATATGGACACTTATTTCCTTTAATCTGGAAAATTGAAATGATCTCTTTCATAATATTTTTCCCTCCAAATCCTCTTTTCTAGAATTAGTTATTGGATGTTGAATCTCTTAGACTAACTCAATTTTCATGTAGTCTCCTTCCAGTTTTTTTAAAACTATTTGTCTTTTCATTCTATCTCCTGGGAGATTTTCCCAATTTTATCCTTCAACCCTTCTAGTACATTTTAAAATATTTCCTGTCACATTTTTAATTTCAAAGTGTTGCTTCTGATTTTTTCTTCTTTTATAATGCCGTACCTTCTTATTCCATGGATGCAATATCTTTTCATCTCTCCTACGATGTGAAATATATTTTTGTAACTTTTTTCTCCCACTCCTGGCATTGTATCTGTTTCTTCTGAGCATTTTTCTTCTACTGAAGCTTGTTTTCACTTCCTTCACAGCATGGGTTTTCATCAAGTGTCTGGAAATGCTGGGCAGTCCCTTGCTCTGTACGAGAGGCACTTAAGTTTAATGAGGCTGCTTCGGTTTGCTAAAGCTGCCGGAATGGCTTTTTCAATGGGAATTTATTGGTTTACAAATTTACAGTTCTAAGGCCATGAAAATGTCCCGATTAAGGCATCAACCAATGGCATCCAGAGTTCCTTGGTCACAGGGGAAGGCATATTACTGGTGCCTGCTGCTCCCGGGTTTCAGTATTTTTAGCTTCTGGCTCTCTGTTTTTGTGAGTCCTTGTTTGTTTCTTCCGGGGCATTTCTCTCCAAGCTCTCTTGTAATGTCTCTGGGTGTTTTCTCTCTCTTAGCCTCCTAAAGGACCCCGCTAAGGGGAATAAGACCCACTTTGAATGGGCTGGGTCACATCTCAATTGAATGGAAAGGTCCCACCCACAACAGATGTGCTCCCACAGGGATGGATTAAAGGAACATGGTCTTTCCCAACTACCACAGAAGCCCTGTGTTTTTTGAGTTCAATGGTCAGTATCACTATAGGACAGCAGATCTCAAAGTGTGGTCTGCAGGTGCCTGAGAGTCACTGAGCCCCACTGACAAAGTCAGAACTATGCTCATAATAACGCTAAGCCTCTGTTTGTCTCGTTCACTGTGTTGGCATCTGCTCTGATGGTGTGAAGCATGGGTGGGTAAAACCAACGGAAAAGATCAAAGCAGTGGCATGACTCTGCCCTAGTGGTGATTGTGTTTGTCAGTATTGCACTCTCAAAAGAAAAGTAAAATGCGGTTAGCTGAAGAATGCCCTTCATGAATCAGTAAGAACATTGATTTTATGAACCTTCCACTCGTAAGTACCCATGTTTTTAATATTCTGGGTGATGGGATGGGAAGCATCACACAGCATTTCTGATTCATATGAAACAGGATGGTTGTCTCAAGGAGAAACACGTTTGTGGTGGAGCTGCAAGCCGAATTAGCTGCCTTTTTCTTGGAACATCATTTTTACTCATAGACAAACTATGGGTAATCAGATTTGAGCATTTGGCAGATATTATCTTGAAAATGAGGGAAGTGAGCTTGTCACTTCAAGGAGAACAACTGACAGTATTTATTTTGCCAATGATAAAAGTCATGTTTGAAAAAAAATTCAAATTTTGGAAAACTTGGACCTGTTTCCTTGAAGCTTGACTTCTTCCCCTACTTGAAATTTTCTGATGAGATCAGTAAAGATACTAGTGAATGTGGCTTTTGACATTATATAATAAAATGTGCCAACATTTTGGAAGAACCAATACAAAATCATGCGTTTGGCAAAAGATCCATTCAAAGCACTGGTTAGACCAAAGGGTTCTAACATAACAGAAGATGAAAAACTCTGTTTCAGATTCTACATTGCAAGTAACTTTTAACAAACTTCCCCTTGATCACCTTTGGCGTGGTATCAAAGAATATCCACAATTATTTGAAAAGGTCATGTAAATGCCCTTCTCATTTTCTACTATGCTTCTGTGTGAGACCGATTTTTTTTCTCCTACGTTTCAACCAAAACAATAACACTACCTAGTGAATGTGGAAACAGATGTGAGAATCCAGCTTTGTTCTATTTAGTCAGACCTTAAAGAGAGTTGCAAAATTGTAAAACAATGCGGATCTTCACTAAATTTTTGCTTAGGAAAAACAGTAAACTTTTAAAAAATAGAATATGTCACTTATTCATGTAATGTTTTTATTATTAGGTGAATCAAAAATATTTAAGACACTCTTTGGTTTTAACTTCTAAATATTGATAGATATAAACCACATAAACAAAATCTCTGATCATTCTTTTTCCATGCCAGTATCCTGTTATTGCAGCACCATTTGTTGAATTTTTGTTGCTTGTTTTTTCCTTTGTTTGTTTTACTTGTTTGTCTGTTTTTGGACGTGCATGGGCCGGGAAATGAACCCAAGTCTCCTGTAGGGCAGGTGAGAATTCTACCACTGGACTGCCCTTGCACTCTCTGCTTTTTTTTTTTTTTAATGCAATTTTATTGAGATATATTCACACAGCACAGAAACCATCTGAAGTATCAAACATTGGTTCACAATAACTGTAGGTATTTTTATGTCTTTTCTCTTGGGTCGTGTGATACATTGTATTATTTGTCCACAATCCTCACTTCCTCCCTGCCTTGCCCAGCTCAGTGGGAGGAGTGTACATTCCTGCCCCTCCCCGGCTGCCCTTGGCATTGACTTTCACTGGCTAATGGAATGTGAGCAGATGAGACTGGAGCAGAGGCTTCAAATGTGTTTGCACATGTGCATGTAGATTAGCTTGCTCTCTTGTCCTTTGCTATCCACGATGATATGAACATGACCTGGGAAGCCACTGGTTCCAAATGAGGAGAAACGCAGAGGAGACCTCAAATCAACTGGCATCTGGAGCCCACGTTGCCACAGCTGAGATAAACTGAACACAACTGATTTGCAGACCCATGTGTATGAGAAAGAAATATTTGTGGTTTTAACTCATTGAAATTTGTGGATCATTAAGCAGCCTTATTTCAGCAGAAACCTCATGAATACAAATTTCTAGAGAGGAATTCTACCATCTCCTATTCCATGGTGCCTGGGTGGTAGGTGGGGAAAAGGCTGGCCTTTTCTCGCAGCTGAGTGGGGGAAGGGGCTTGAGAGGGTTGTATCATCATGAAATGTGTGGACTTTTACTGAGCCCCCTTTGTGTTGAAGGGAATTTACCATGTGGTCCTTCTACCCTCACCTGTGCCTGATGGCTCAGACCCAATTCCTTCTGAGTCAGCGTTCAGATAGAGTGAGCCTCTAGAGGTGAGGGTTTCTTTCTAATATCTGATTGGGCAAACCAGCCGCTTCTGGGACTCTCCCGTTGCCCATTGTTTCTGCTTTTTCTGGTCTGCTGAGTTTATGACTTAAGGTTGGTCTACTTTTTTTTTTTTAACTTTTTTTATTGTATATATGTTAACTTTGCATAACATATATACAAAGCAAAGTGATAAAATATATACAAAGCAAAGTGATAAAAAAAAAAAGCAATAGTTTTCAATGCATTCTTCAAAAAGTGGTTACAGGACAGATCCCAGAGTTTGTCATGGGCTACCATATGCTCTCTCGTATCTTTCTTTCTAGCTGCTCCAGAATATAGGAGGTTAGAGGGCTTAAATACTTTATCATCGAAATCAACTTTTTTTCCTGCTTTTTTTTGTGGACAATAACATATATACAAAAAAGCTATAAATTTCAAAGCACAGCACCACAGTTGTAGAACATATTTCAGACTTTGACATGGGTTATAATTTGAAAATTTTAGGTTTTTACTTCTAGCTGTTCTAAAATAATGGAGACTAAAAGATATCAATTTAATGATTCAGCGTTCATATTCATTTGTTAAGTCCTGTCTTCTATGTATAATTCCACCAACACTTTTAATCTTTCCAAACCTCTCTTTGGGGTTGTTTGGGCCATGGCAATTCTAAATTTTTGATATTGGAAGGGTCTGTCTCTAATATGGGGTAGGGAGATGGAACTATCTGATGTTCTGAAGAGGCTGGGCTAAGTTTCAGGACTTATCTGGACCAGGGACCCACCTGGAGGTTGTAGGTTTCTGGAAAATTACTCTGGTGCCTTGAACCCTTGTGGAATCTTATATATTGCCCTAGGTGTTCTTTAGGATTGGCTGGAATGGTCCTGGTTGGGGGTTGGCAGGTTATGATGGGTAGCAAGGTCTACTTGAAGCTTGCATAAGAGCAACCTCCAGAGTAGCCTCTTGGCTATATTTGAACTCTCTCTGCCACTGATACTTTATTAATTACACTTATTTCCCCCCATTTGGTTAGGATGTAATTGTTGATCCCACAGTACCAGGTCTGGATTCATCCCTGGGAGTCCTCTCCCACATCGCCAGGGAGACTTTCACACCTGGATGTCACGTCCCACGTAGTGGGGAGGGCAATGATTTCACTTGCAGAGTTGGGCTTAGAGAGACTGAGGCCACATCTGAGCAACAACAGAGGTCCTCCAGAAGTAACTCTTAGGCATGCCTGTAGGTAGTCTAAGCTTCTCTGCCACCTACATAAGCGTCACAAGAGTAAGCCTCATGATTAGGGGCATGGCCTATTGATTTAGGTATCCCTAAAGTTTGACACAGTATCAGGGGATTCCCTGCTGGTAAGGTTTAATAGTTCCATAGTTTTTCTCCCCTTCCTCTGGGAACTTTGCCAATACTTTTTGATTATGTGCTTAATATACTCAAGGATATTTCCAGGCCTTACAGTAATCTATTCAGGATTAAAGGACGTCTTTCTTATTCTGTGCTTCCTGTGTTTCAGTTGTTGAAATGAGCTATACAGATAGATTGAATTAGATTATGCACTATAGAAAATTTCAGTACCAGATCAAATAAACCTTTTTTTCCATGGGTCTCAAAGAGTATGTGTGGTTCTGAAATATAGCACTGTCTTCCTTACCCCTATGTTCTGAATTACTTTAACCCCAACCTGTTCGGCTTTGTTCTTATCTCTAAATATCAGGTTACATATATAAAACAGCCTCTCAAAATCCAGAAATAATAATCACCACTCCAGACTTAATGCATCTGCTCTACAAGCTTATAGTCTAGGCCCCTGTTTTCTTATAAGCATTTTCTAAAAGTGACCATGCCACTGTTGTTTTTTTGTCTCTGGCTTATTTTGTCTTACCAAATGTCCCACATGTTCCTTCACATCGTTGCATGCCTCACAACAGCATCCTTCTTTGTCTCTTATGATGTCTTTACATTTAAAGTCTATTTTGTCCGATATTAGTATTGGACTCCAGCTTTCTTTTGGTTACAACTTGCGTGGAAAATCTTTTCCTATCCTTCCACTTTCAATCTATTTGTATCCTTGTGTCTAAGATGAGTCTCTTGTAAGCAGCATATAGCTGGATTTTTTCTTAATCCATTCTGCCAATCTGTATCTTTTAACTGGTAAATTTTGTCCATTAACATTCAAAGTTATTACTGAAAAGGTGTTTCTTGAGTCCACCATCTTATCTTTTTTATTTTATCTGTCAGATCTATATATTCTTTTCCCTCTTTCTCTTTGTATTCTTTAAATTACCCTTAGTGGTATGCTTCAATTCTGTGCCCTCCTTCAGACCTCCCTCTCCGTTTTTTTTTTCACCGGGCAGAACTCCTTTTAGTATTTCTTGTAGGGCCAGTCTCTTGTTGACAGATTCTTTCAGGACTTCTTTGTCTGTGAAAACTTTAATCTCTCCCTCAATTTTGAAGGACAGTTTGGCTGGGTACAGAATCCTTGGCTGGAGTCTTTCTCTTTCAGGATCTTGAATATATCATACCACTGCCTTCTCACCTCCAGGGTGCTAGTTGAGTAGTCTGAACTCAGTCTTATTTGATTTCCCTTGTATGTAGTAGATTGTTTTTCTCTTGCCACTTTCAGGATTTTCTGCTTCTCTTCAATATTTGACAGGCTGATTAGTATGTGCCTTGGGGAAGGTCTATTTGGATTTATTCTGTTTGGAGTTCTTTGCGCTTCTTTGACTTATATATTTATGTCCTTTATGAGGGTTGGGAAGTTTTCCCCCATTACATCCTCAACTACTCTTCCTAGCCCTTTACTCCTCTCTTCTCCTTCTGTGACACCAATGATTCTCATATTTGTGCACTTTGTTTTGTCTATCATTTCCCTGAGTTCCCATTCAATTTTTCCATCTTTTTTGCCATTGCTGCTTTGAGTCTTTGAAGTCAATTATCCTGTCCTCTATATCACTTATTTTTTTTTCTGTCTCTTCAAATCTGGTGTTGTGTGCCTCTAGTATGCTTTTTATTTGGTCAACAGAGTCTTTAATCTGCAATATTCCTGCTATTTTTCTATTTATTCTTTCAAATTCCTCTTTGTGCTCTTCTACTGTCTTCTTGATTTCCTTTATGTCATTTGGTATCCAGCTTATTTTAAGTAGAGTTGTATGAACAACTTTGATTACTTGCTCCAATGTCTGTGTCTCCTCTGGTGTTTTAATTTGGTCATTAGGCAGGGCTACATCTGTTTGCATTGTGATATTCTTAGTGATCTTCTGTGGTCTTCGTCGCATGTAAATATCTTAATTGATTTACTTTGGGAGTTGATTTCTTTCAGTAGTCTAAGGCCTTGTGCTTGCGGGATGGTTGTACAGCAGGGAGCAGGGCACGGGGTGGAGCACTCAGTACGGTGATTTGTTTCAGGGCAGGAATAGACACAGGTTGGGGATGTTATGCTGATGCTTGTGAATGTGGGTACCCAGCAGCCAGGGAGGATGTAGCTGTGTGGGTGCACCGGTCTGTGGGGCGCAACCCTGGTGTGTGCTGGTCTAAGGCATGAGACGCTTTGTGCACATGTGTAGAGCTGTGGCAGCAGGTCAGCATTATGCCTTCGTAGATTGGGGGCAGATGTGACCCGGCTGTGCAGGTGGGCATTTTCTCAGAGCTGGGAAGCGAGGCTGAGGGCTGTGCACATGCGCAGTTCTGGGACTGCTGTAAAGTGCAGTTGCCAGAGCTGAATGACGCGACCCGGGGCCTGTGTGCATGCATGGGGCTGGGAGTGCCGTAAACGGATGTGCTGAGCTCAGGGAGGGTG
>PVIY010003839.1:0-108693 GCA_004026745.1 Myrmecophaga tridactyla | reverse complement strand
AATATAATGTGTAGCCAGGGCTAACAACCTTTGCTCTGGAACTGTTATTCCAGGAATAGTCCACAGACCAGCAACATGAGCATCACCTGGGTGCTTGTAACAAATGCAGACTCTCAATCCCTGTCCCAGACCTACTGAATCCAAATCCACTTTGTAAAATCTCCCTACAGATTGAGATGCACATTAAAGGTTGGGAAGCACCGTGGGATATAAAGTTAATGAACAATTTATCCAAAGAGAGCTACTTTAGTTCTCTGTTTAGCTCCCACTTAGTGGTCAGCCCTGAAACCAGTGTGAACAGTGCCCAGAGCCAGGGGTCAAATGACCAAATGCTAAGTGCATTGCACCCCTGAGCCAGGCCCATCCATACCTCCTCCCCTCCACTAGCCGGGTCCCAAGGCTCACAAATAATTATTCTTCAGAATAGAACTTGTGAAGGCATTTCTAATACTCTCTCCATACACAACCATTTGGTAAACTTGACCTTGAACTAATAATAACTTTGCCCTTATTGAGCATGACAAGTACTTGAGAAATAGTGATCAATTTGATCATCCCATTATCCACGATAAGTTAGTTTTTTTTTTAAAGCCCCATTTACAAAAGCAGAAACAGCCCCAGAAGTGTCAAGTTAACATTTCAAGGTGGCACAGTCAGTTGATGGTAGAGCTGAGATGTGAACCCCAAAGTTTGATTCTAAAACTCACAACCCAAACCCCTTCACCACACTGTTTATGTTAGCCCTTGCTTCGTAAATTAAAACAGTGATGAAACTTCTAAAACCAGACTCAGAAATTCCAGTTTTCTCACAAGAAATGTAAATACATTGCCATTGCATGAGACTAGGAACCAGGGAAAAGGATTTTACATAAGAAAAAGTGCCTTTGGGAACGCAAGCCTGATGCATTAATATGTAACGATTATTCCTCCCACCTGAGTTCTAACTATAATTTTTTATTAGGATGCTTTACATATTCCTTAGCTTCTTTAAAATGCTAAACTGATTCTGAGTCCCCAAATGGGCCCCAAATCTAGGCAGTATGTTTATAGGAAGTGAAAGCCCCCCTACAAAATAACCCCCCAAGGTCTGGATTAGTGGTTTCTATCAAAAGGGGTTGAAATCCACCTCTCTCCTAGGAACACGACTGACATCAAATTCAAACCAAACTAAATGTTCAAAGTAAATTCTCAAGCTGGGTTGAAGGCTCATCTTTTGGCCTGAAGAGTTATGATCACAGACCTGTTCTAAGGGCCATGTTGGTCCCCGGGCCAAGGTCATGTTTGTCTGAGGTCAGGGCACTGGAGGGTCCATCTGTGGGCAGAGCCAGGGGTCAGCTAGCAGTGGAGGTCAGGGCTCAGTCCATGGCTGGGATTTGAACTTGGTGGTTGACCAAATCTCTAGACAGGGGTAGAGGCTGCACATGACATAAAAGTTTAGTAGATTACTTTCCCTCACAGACACACCAATTTATAGGGTCATAAGGTCTCCAGTTTGTGGTTCCTTGTTATGTTATCCATAATTTACTTTCAAATACTTCCACATAGACAGTAACTCAATTAGGGGCGCAGTTGCCTTAATGGAGAACCAGCAGTCCAGGTGTCATTAGCTATCATGCACACTCAAGAGGAAACCCAGACTCGAGAAGTATCAGGTGTAAGCATTTCTGTTCTTTGTATTTCCATCAACAGCTGAGACGCAAATTAGCATATCATATGTCAGAAATAGGTTTTCTTGGTGAAAATAGTGGCCTGTTGACTAGCAAGATGAATATTAGAAATGAGCTTTCACTGATGAAATTAAAGCCACTTAGAATACATGACTTGGCTAAAAATACTTTGGAAACAATACTCACATTTGATGAACAAGGTAAGAATCGAGGGCCAGCTGTGTCCTTTCCCCCAGGCATGGTTCTGGGTCTGGCTATTGGTTTAGGAGGCTCCCCAGTTATCTGATATTGATAAGCACAGAATCCTACATCTGGAATTTTATTGTGTCTGCCTCAAGGGATCTTTTGATGCAAGGCTGAGGTTGAATGTAAGAAGACAGAGAACCTTCACTGAGCTCACAGAGCAGGTTGCGGGAACTGTTTTATTTGCTTTGCTAATAAATAAATGTCTGCATGTGTGGTGGAACTGGGTTTGAGATGTACCTTTGTACCACCTGGACCTGACACTGTGAGGGGAGGGGTAGCTAACTCCTGCCCCCTCACACTTCTTCAGCAGCTACTTAAGATTGCCTGTGACCAACTCCCCACTTCTGAGCTTCTCTACAGGAGGAAAAGCCTCTGTGTATCTTTGTCCTTCGTCAAATTCATCATTCTTGCATCTAATTTGTTTTTAATTTTTTTCCTTCTTAGTCAGAGCTGGATCAGCCACAGAAAGGATTTCTAAACAGCTTCTGGTGAGGACTAATCTGATGAGAAGTGATTGTGCACTCACAGGAGAAGCAATTTATCGCCAACCAAATTCTTGTTGCCAGATGAATAAAGTAGGTGTTAATTCTACCCACTCAGGGTCCTAAACAACTTCTCAGAGCCACTGGTGAGAATCACTGGGTATTAAAGAACACAGCTGGGTAGAGGCTGTTCCACATAGATCCGAGCCAAGGTGTGTGTGTGTGGCCTTGAAGATACACAGGCTGACCTGTGTTTGCCCAGCAATTCCTCACCCGGAGGCATCCCATTCCCAGAGCTTTACGAAGGTCAGAGCCAAAGGAGACCTCGAAATTCATCTGGCCCAACTCTCTCCTCATCAGACAAGGAGACTGTGGTCCACAGAGATTCTGTGATTTGCCCATGGTCACACAGTAGAGCTAGAAGGAGGGCTTTGACCACTAACCCAAACTACTCCTCAATTCAATTAAATAATTGCTCAAGGAAAGGCCCTGCCTCATTCAGGAAATAAGTGCATTCCCTGTGCTCCCTGAGCTCATGGAAAGAGAGAGGATTAGTATAGATGAAAATACCTTTGAGAAAAGGAAGCAAACAGAACACACTCTGCCATGAGTCATGGAGGAAGTTGAACTTTCTTTGACCTTGAAATATCATGGAGGCATCATGAGGGAGGCAGCCTTTGAGCTAGGCCTTGAAAGGTAGGTAAGGTTTAGAGAGGAGGGAACAGGGATGAGGGTGATCCCAAACCATGTCTTGGACATCTCTGGGGTATGGAAAGCAGGTCCAGAGGAAAGGTCAGCATTAGGGGCTCCTCCAGCTTATGCATGCCCCTTGGGAAAGGTTCCAAATGGAATGTCCAGAAGCCCCAAAGGACTCTATGGATGAAGCTTTGCATAGAAGTAAGCACCCCCACTCCATCTCTAGGTCAAGATGGACTCTTGAGAGGGGCTGGATGTCAGGCTTACTTTCTCCTCCCAGGAGTCCTTCTCTCTTGCCTCGTTTATCTGTTCTCCAGCCTCAATGGATCTCCTAAAATTACAGAGTCTGCATAGTACCATCTGGGTTCTCCTTGGAAAAGCCAGACTCTCAGCCTCCTCTCTTCCCTAACTAAACTGAATAACCACAATGAACATGTGTACAGAGACCCCAGCCCACTAGTACTTTTCCCTCACACATTCTCATTTATTCCTCACTATAACCCATTATTATCCACCCCACCACCCACACAGTGTAGGTGGAAAAAAAAATTGAAGACCTGCATAAGGTACCCAGGCCATACTGCTCCTGGAGATTTGGGCCAGTTCCTCAGACCCGTTCTTAGTGCAGAGATCATGAATACAGACTCGAGCTGATTCTCTGGGTTTGAATCCCATGTCTGCCATTCACCAACTCTGAGACTTGGCAAATTATTTATCCTCTCTCTTTCAATTTCCTCATCTGGAAAATGGTAATAATAATGATAGGGCTTTATCTCATAGGATTATTTTGAGGATTAAATAGGATAATATTTGTAAAGAGCCTAGATTATTACCTGGCACATAGCAAATGCAATATGGGTATTAGCTAGCATTTGCTTTAACTCTGATCCAGAATGCTGGACAGATTTCTCCTTTTAGGTCACTCAGCATGTCTGAGTGGGAAAGTGGCTCAACTCTGTTCCAATCCACAAGGCTGGCCTTCAGGACAATTGGATTCTTCCTGAATTTATCTTGCCCTCCTCTATCCCCTCAACAATTCAACCCCACTAACCCTCCACTCCACACTTATACCTAGCAAGACAGGCTATCATAAGACTCCATGTGAGAAACATCCCTGTTATGTGTTCAAAAATGTCCTTTACATCTTAAGTTTTTAAATGTTCAGTATAAAAAGAGTTAGCTGTTCTCTTTTAAGAGCCCAGTTTTGAATTTAAAAGAAAGCTCTCAATGAGAAGTAGCCTTTGAATCTGCTTCCTAGCAGCAGACAAGACTTTTATCAGCAAAGAACCATATTGCGTTCTTAATTGTAAAATCATCCCCAAGGCCTGTCTGGCCTGGGCTGAGTGGCTGATTTGAATCCTCATAGCTGCTACTTCCAACTTCTGCAGAAGACATTTCAGGTGCAACAAAGAGGATTTTTGCAAGAGTGCCATTCTCTGATACTCAAGAATGACAGAGGTGGCCCGACAGTTTGGTGCTTGCTTTGGACTTTGGCCTCTTAGAACCATAGATGCATAAGAACAAATATCTTAGGGAAGCAGATGAAGCACAGACAGGAAGGGAGCAGTTCTGGGAAGCCCTGAGTTGTCCTGGCCACTGAATCTGCCCAGGTGCATAGGGAGAATTTATCTAATGGGAGGGGGGTGGGGGGGTGGGAGGATGCATAAAATAGGGATGTTGGATTTGCCTCGACCACTTCCTTCTATGGGCTGGTGAAGTGTCTGGTGTTGCTCTGGCAATTAAAGGACCAGAGGAAACCTCTGGAGCTTCCTGCAACTTCCATTATCATCACTAGGGCCTGAAACACAGTAGGGACTCTGGACACGTTTGATGGATGAATTTCCCAGAGGGTGATGACCCACTTTTTCTGAGTCATAAAATAAAAATTCAGCAATTCTCAATGCTGCTGGTTGGTTAAGTCCTAAGCCACTTAAATGCCCTCCTTTCTAGCGTTGAAGGAACAGATACAGAAAACTGTATCTAAAGCCTTTAAAGCAGAGATAGTCAAAGCATAAACGGCTTAGCACCTCCTAACTGCTGTATATCAGCAAATTGAAGCTTTTCAGAATCCCAGTGGATTAGCAAGGGCAGATTTCCTGGAGTGTTCAGGACATTTCTAATACAATAGGTAATGAACTGAACAAAACAGCCAGCTCTTACACCACACACTAAAAGCATCAACTCCTATAGAAACTCAACTAACAGACGTCATTTCAGAGCCAAATCCTTCCAAACCTTTTGCTTCAATAGCCCCTAAATAGGAAAAGACTGTTCCAACCTGAACCCCAATCTCTTGCCCGGAGCACGGATACCAACCTCCTTTCCAGGCTATCTGCCTCTGGCTTCTCATCCAATCTATATTTCACAGTGTCACTAGAAATATGCTTCTAAATCACAGATCTGATCATGTCAGTCTCCTTCTTAATACACTCAATAGTCCCGCATAGTCTACAGAAAAGAATAAAGAGTCCTCAATTTGGCATACAAAGCCCTTCAAAACCTGGTCTCCATTCAGGCCAGATATACAGTCAGTATTCACAAACAAAACCATATCCAGCTGTTAAGATTTTGAAATATTTCAGACCTCTCCACCATGGGGTGCCAGCCACCTTCCTTTCCCATGTGTGTTCTGGAAAGAACACTGGCAGGAGAGTGACCCTGATGGCATTTGGTACTGCTCCCACTTCCCTAGCAGGCAGATTCTGGGCCTCAGAGCCACCCTTACATAGATACTTGGGAACTGCAGCCTCTGTAGTATACTGCACTGGTCATTACATACAATATTCTAAATATTACTTTACTAAACTTATTCATTTATTGTTTGCTATTTTCTCATCATTTGTATGTTGAATGAATTAAAGAATACATGGTAGCAAAATGGCTTCCATCTCCTAGGGGCCCCATACTTTCAGCTTCAAGTCCAGCTGTCAGGAGTGAAAGATTCTCTCCTGGAGGCCATAAGAGTCTCATTATAACCCATTGGCTCTAGGTTCTAATTAGGTCACATATCCATCTCTGAACCAATTTCTCGGGCCTTCAGAGGAATGTTAAGTTCTGACTGCTTTAGGCCAAGTTCACATATTTCATCCCTTTTAAAGGATTCCAGTGAACAAATCAAGACCCACCTGGAATGGGTAAAGTCACATCTCCATCTAATCAAAAGATCACACCCACAATTGGGTGTGCCACACCTCCATGGAGATAATCTAATCAAAAGTTTCCAACCAACAGTATTGAATAAAATATAGCTGGTTCCACAAGATTGGATCAGGATTAAAACATGGCTTTCCTGGGGTATGCAATACTTTCAAACCAGCACAGCATAAAACCCCTCTGAACCTAAGTTTCCCCAACATTAAAACTAGGAAAATAACCCAACTCATTTCACAGGGTTTTGACTATGATCAAATGAAGAAATAACTTGTAAACTATGACTTCCCTATGGCTAATGTTCAGCCAGTACCCACCCAAATATCTCTATGCGTTGTTCGTGGTTGTTGGTTTTTCCAATTGTTCAGAGCCTGAGCCATCTCCATTGTTAAATATTTCAAATGTCGCTTCTGACTGCTCCTGACTAAAGTTATCCTTGCCCATACATCTTGTATCCCTGGCTAGGCAGTAGCCAGCCAACCTCTCTGATCAGTAGAATCATGGCACATCTGTAAGGAGTGTGGGGAGAGCCACATTCCTTCAGACTCTCCCCTATCCTGGCTGTGCCAAGGAAGAATGTGTCTAATGCAAGACGTACACAGTATCCCCCAGACATATTGATCCCATTTCAAACGAGCAAACACAGAACATGCTGTGCAAATATGCTACGAGGCTGTCTTCAAGGCCCAGCCTGTAGCTAAGGAGCTCAGTATTTCACCCAGCTTAATTAATTGTGTTTAAAGGGCTGCATGCTCTCCGTCAGCCATCCACAAAAAGACCCTCAGCAGAACCTGGTTAATTAATCAGAGGGCTGTGTGAGTGGGTGCCCTCTCACTGGGGAAGAAAGGCTAACCTTGGCCCAGGTCTAAGTGTTCGAGCCCTGAGTCAACTTGGTAGGTTGGGTTTGGCTTCTCTAACTGGCAGAGCTAAGGGTTCACTTCATCTTCTCTCCATGCTGCTCCTGCAGATGAAGGAAGGAAAGTCTAGCACTGACCCTACAGGGTGTGACATTAAAGATTAGGACTAAAGATGACCCGAACAGGAATTCCTCCTTACAGCATTGCTGGAGTCTGCAAAGCAGAGAGGCTGATACGTGTGAGAGTTCCATGGAAAGCTGAGGTCCAGTTGCCTGGAAGATAAAGTGCAGACACCACATCCAAAGTATCAAGACACAGAATCAAAATCAGGGGGTAGAGCAATAGGGCAAAATGGAGCCAAGTTGATCAAGGAGAGTCCAGGATGCTTGCCCTGCCACTGAAATCCTGGGGGACTGTGACTCCCCTTTGAGATACGGTAGGCCCTCCATGCAGGATTTAGGGTGAGGGGAGGAGGTAGCTTTAACACCAACCAGGGAGCCTCATGCTCAGCTAGAAAGTCCAAACCCTCTGCCTCTGGAGAGCCCTGTTTTCAGTAAACAATAGGTAAAAAGCTCCCTGATCCCTGAAGTCTCCATATAGACCCTCAAGTTCCAACTGATACTGACGTAGGTCATCAAGCTTAGGCCTGGGGAAGAGAAGGAGCAGAGGACAGGGGGACAGAATGGGTAATGGGAAGCACTCCCAAAGCTTTCTTTGTGTTCAAATCCATGCAGGCTGAGTTGAAGCCTTGTGCAGGGCTCAGAGGCAATGGAGAGCTGCAATTCCTCACAGGTCCCAGACAACGTAACACAAGACCAGAGACCTGGAAAGATTTCCTGAAGAACTTATACTTGATTTGACCTTCTGGAACTTCCCACCCTGAGCCCCCTCTGAAAAGATTCCTAACTTAGTTCCGGGCCTTGGAGCTGAAAGCTGACAAAACCCCTGGGCAAAGCAAGAGGCCAAACCCCACGAACGCAGGTCCATTTTTGTCTTTGGATGAGAAAAAGCAAAAGAGCAGGAGCAACCCTTGCCCAGAAGTGAAAAAAAAGAGGGGTCAGAGGTCAAGAATTGGTCTAAAGCAAAACTTTAGCAACAGAGGTAGCAGCAGAAGACTTGAGAGTGGGCTGCTTGAGTTGATTCTGACTTTCAGGTGACCCCCTAAGGACAGTGTCATGGACCACAGGGGGAAGCAACTGAATCATTTGTCTCCAGGGAGCTGACTTACCTTATAGGTTCATTAGAGTTTAAAATGCAAATTTGGGTAAAGAAGCAAAAATACATACATTAGTACTAGTATCACATCAATACGTAGAAAAGGTCTGGAGCTAAAATTGGAAAGAAGTATTTGGAAACTTTCAATAAATGGCTGTACAGAACGTAAGAATCCATTTGGAAGCCTGCTGTCAACTTGATAGCATTTGGGGTTCCCACAGAGGGCTCTTCCTTCCCAGGCTCTGTCCGCACAGGTCTTATAAATGTCTTTCCACATTACTTCAACATGCAGGTGTGTTTTTACTCTGCCAATGGCTAATTTTCCCCTTTTTAAATTAGATTCACCAAAGTTGGCTAGTGAAGGGAAACAGATTCTCTTACAGAATTGTTGGAGGGAGTGTGAAATGGTGCCACCTCTCTACATGTCAAATTTCAAAAGCTTTGACATTCTTCATATTTCCTGACCTCGACTTTCATATCTAAGAATTGAGTCTAAAGATACGATTACAGGAGGACATCCTCCCACCCCTCATTTTAGCTAGAGGAACATTCGTTCAAATTTTTTTTTATTTAATGGGAGGGAGAGAATGAAATAAAATAAAACTATGCCAATACTTCTGCTTTCTAGAGGGATCTTATCTCAAGAGTAGATGGCTATTTGATGTAGGAAATTCTTGGGCATTTTGTTATGAAAGGGAAGGCTCTCAGCTGGTCTGAGAGGTTGAGACAAAAAAGAAAATCAGTTTTTAGTACAAGAAAGTAATAGGAATTCTAGAGTAGTCCCTTGGGAGCCCAAGAGGAAAGAGTTTGGGGAAATATGGAACAATCAAGAAAAGAAGAGATGGGAGAAGAGTCTGGGGAGAAAGCAGGGCCAATAATATGTTGGCAGGCCTTGGGCCAGCAGAGAGAAGTGGTAAAAATTTCCACAAGGCAAGGATAATGGTGTCTAATCTTCCTTTTTCCATGCTGAAATTCCATTTTACCCAAACACTTTTAATAAAAGTTATTACACAACAGATTTGTGTTAACTATACTCTGGGAAATGAAGGAGGAGGGGCTTTCTCATGGTTGGGATGAAGTGAACCAGAAAAGCTGGAACAACTGGCAGGAGTGATGGCAAAACAGAGAGAGGGGATTATAAACAGAGATTGAGGCAAAAGCTTAGAGCCACAAGAAGGAGAATCTAAGCACTGCACTCCATCCACCTACATTGCCGGGGAGCCTCTGAAACATTAGCCAGGTAACTGCCCGGAGACAGATCAGGTGAACAAATCTAGAAGAAACCATATCAAGATGCCACCAGGGGGTTTCTCTCGCTGATGGAATTACTTTTTCGTTTTGTTTGGAATTTTCTTCTCTGCTTTTCTTCTTTGCTCACATGTGATTTCAATGTTTTTTCTCAATGAGTATATTCCATGTGAACTCTTGAAAAGTCAAACTGAAAAGAGACTGTGGTTGCAGATGTGACTACAGCAGGACTTACACACTCAGAAAGAGCAACAAGCAATGCCCCAGGCCATTTTTCTCTTCAGGTGGAGGAAAAGCAAATGGCCATCCGCCTATGGCTCCTCTCATAAACCTGCCCAGGGCATTTATTTGAGGCACTTGTTAGGCAAGCCTTATAGGTAGAGCCCCTTTTGTTCTCAGGCTCTACCAGCAAGGCTTTAAGAAACCTAGACAGCCAAAGTAGAGGCAGCATTAGCAGGTATCCTTATTACTCTCACATTTTCTAGACTTAATGTTCAACTGTGTTAAACTCATGTATTAAAAAATGTACCCTTCTAGAAAAGAAAATGATCATGTGCCCCAGTTACATGCTTTTTATCCTTTTGGAGAACTCAAGGAGCCAAGGTTCCGAGTTCCAGTAGTAGCTGCTCTCGTTGCCAAAGGAAACCCCATTCCATTATCTATGCTCTCTCTGGCCTTGTGTATCTTGGCAGAGGTCTGCTCTCCTATGGTGATGACTCCCATATTAATTTAAGTCTTTTTCAAGACGTACTTGCTAATTAAAATATGAAAGAGTTTTTATCCTTTAATTAAGATACAAGATGGGAAGCATAATTTAATTCGGTCCATTGAAAATATCAGTATTATTAGCTCCATAACTTGTTTCCATTAAAGAGACTATGTTAAACATTATTTTTTTTTCCTCCCACACTTGCTGGAGCTTTGGCGTGTCTACTGGGTCCTGAAACTACTGTGGAAGCTCTGTGACTGTAACCCCATTGAAAGGAAGCTTAAATGGAAACTGTAGCCACCCAAAAGAGTAGCTGTAGAACCCTGCCTTAGGTTGGGTTTCCCTAAAAGCAGACACCAAGGAAGATTTGAGAGGTAGTCCTAGGAATTACTTTTAGTGGAGAGAGAAAGCAAGACAGACATAAGAAAGAGGTTGACTCAGAATGACTTAAAGAGCAGGTTACTATTGTGGGGAACTGAGGTTTAATCCCACTGGGGATACCTGACAGTGTACAAACCTCAGGTTTGTCCCCCTGAGGGATGAGGAAGCAGGGATGTTCATCCCCCACTGCTCATCCATCAATGGCTGAGGGCTCAGGGTGTCAGCTCCCCTGCACTTCCAGCCACCCCCCTATGGCAGAGAGTTGTAGGCTATTTGCAGAGGGAAGACATCAGTGTCAGTGGTGTCAACAGCTTACGTTACCAACCCGCAGCCTTCCCGTCCCAGCAATTGCCCCAGATTGGGCAGAAAGAGAAGGCATACGAGGAAAGAGGTAAATCACTTGTTTTCGCAATACGTTTTTTCCACGTCCCAAAAGACAAAATCATGGACTGACACTGTGAGCCCACACTTGGAAGTCTCTAGAAAGACTAAGAGCAGGGTAGGAAAAGTACCAGATTCTCTAGTCCAAAGTCAGAAACAGATGTGGGAAAACAGAAAATACAGCTCAGTCAATGGCCTGGAGATAGCAATGAGGGTTCCTAAGTAAGCCACCAGCTCTACCCCAGATCCTTTGAAGGTACCTTTCCTTAAAAAACCAGCTATGTATGTACAGCCATTTCCTACCTGCCTGTGGCATGTCCCAGGCAGTTCAGGACACTAGCACACATCAAGGTTAAAAGGCCTGGCCTCCTGTCACCCAGCTGGGAATTGTCAGCACAAACCCTTAACATCACTCTAGCCTCCCTACCACCTGACCCCACCCCTAGGGGCCACCCTTGCCAGGCCAGTAGCTAGTCCTTGCAGGTGGTCCATGACATTGCATCCTGGTGAGATACGCAGGGTGCCTGTGCCTTTAGGGCTGGGGCTAGGGGCTGGCAAGCAGGTAAATACTCGAAGTTCAGCAAAACTTGTTCCTAACTGAAGACACTTTTCTTCTCACCCCATATTCCCTTCATAGAAGGGACAGGTGACACATCCTAAGTTGGGGACAGAAAACTGACTCGGTTTGACTAACTGTAGGGCTGGAATTCCAGTCCAGGGATCTGAATCTTCACTTTCCACCCAGAAAGGCACGGGCTGGAAATTGGCGCCGCCTGAGAGCTGGCTTTAGTGCTCCCTCTAGGGGTGAGCCTGAGGAAGGGCGAGGACCTAAGCGTCCTCCCTATTTGCTCAAGCCTCCCCACCTGTCTCGCCTGCCCCTCTTTTGCTTTGGAAACACTGAAGACCTTAAAGAATGGAAATCATCAGGATTCAGCCTTAATGCCTTCTGCCCAGCAGACTTTCTCTCTGGCCTTCTCCTTGTTGTCAGGGCCCATGGCTCCTCACTGGAAGACCTCAACCCTTGCTACTTAGTGGCTATTCCAGTGGAAAGTGCAGTGAAGACCTCTGAAGACAGGGAGCAAGTGGCAGTTCTGGCCTTCTCTCCTGCCACACTTGATACACTGAAGACTTTTAAACGATATGTAGGAAGAGCCACTATGGCTGTCAGGCAGCCTGATGAAGGACTCAGGCTTTATCCAATTTGGAAATCTTATCAAGCTAAACCCCTCACTGAGCACAGAAGATGCTCCCAGCAGTTAGTGGAGGTCCACGACCCAGGAATCTGTGACAAAATGGCCCCACTGTTCTCTGATGCCTAGGTTCCCTTGCATTGTTGTTGGAATTTTGGCACCAGCCACCTGTTTTAGTTTGTTAATGCTGCTGGAATGCAATATACCAGAAATGGACAGGCTTTTATAAAGGGGATTTATTTAGTTACAAATTTACAGTTTCTTTGGAGGAAAGGCAGCTGGCTTTTCTCTGACTTTCTGGCTTTCTCTGTCACATGGGAAAGCACACAATGACATCTGCTGGCCTTCTCTCCAGCTTCTGGGTTCAAATGGCTTTCCCCGGTGCAATTCCTTTCTCCATCTCCAAACATCTGGGTCTGAGCTGCTCTGAGCCCTGACTGAGCTATGTCGGGCTGTGTCTAGCCACACTGAGCTGTTTCTTCTGATTCCTCCTTTTAAGCCTCACTCATTGTGGAATGCACTGCCCTTAGCCAACCGCAGACGGAATCAGCCTTAGATGAAATGCACATGCTGATGATTTCAGTCCACAGCAACAGAACAAATGGGCACCATCATCTGGCCAAGTGGACACCTGACCCTAACTACTATACAACCCTATCTTGGGTGCCATCTTTTTATCTTGCAGCTCTGATTATGCCTTTGCACTCAGGGTGAGGACAAGACAGGAAATCAAGAGGCAGGGAGGTGAATGATGTCCAGAGTAATGCCAGCCAGGGAAACCTGTAAGAGCTGCTGTTGAACTACTGGGCTGTTGGGAGGGGATGCTTCTGTGTACACCGGGCCTTACCTCCCCCCATTCACGGTTACTTGCTGCATGTGCACCATCAGGGCCTAATGCTTTTCACCACAGCATCCTCTGCCATCTGCCCACAAATACGACTCCCAAACCTACTCCATTTTATTCTTTTTCCTGAGTTCCAGGTCCATTTAACTGGATATTTCCTCCTAGATATCCTCCAGGACAAGCCAAATCCACACACTCAAATCTGAACTCATCATATTGCCCCCAAATCTGATCCTCCCTACTTGTTTCCCATCTCTGTGAATGGTGTCATGCCAGTTGGAAACCGAAATGTCACCCTTGACTCCACCTTCTCTAACCCTCATAGTCAATCAATCACCCATCTCTACCACTTCTATCTCCTACATATAGCTCTTATCTGTCTACCTCAGTCCATCTCTGCCTCAATTATCCAAATTCAATATTCCTCTCAGCATCTCACAACTAGATTGTTTTCACACTCCCTACTGGACTTTTTCCACTGGTCTTACCCCAACATCTAGTCCATCCCTCTGCCTAGAACATTCTCTCTCGTTTATCCATGTAGCAAATTTTCCATCTTCATTAGAAGTACTTCCTTCCCTGTGAAGTACTCCATGATTTCCCCAAGTAATATAAGGCGCAGCCCCTCCCTCTTCGTGTGCCCAGCTACTGGTATCCATGCCTCCATTATGATCCTGGTTGCATGGTACTGCCATCAATCGCTTGTGCATCTTTCTCCTCACAGGGCTCCTTGAGAGCAGTGCTCATGTTTTTCCGTCTCTGAGCCCCCAGTGCCTAACTCAGTACTTGGCAAACAGCAAATACTTCATAAATTCCTGTGACCTGATGAAATCTATAATAAAGAGACCAGGCAAGTGTCTTTCAAAGTCTCTTTCCTCCCCATATCTGAAGAATGTGGACATTTCATGTTAGTATCTTTCTAATCACAGACCCAACAACTCAATCTGGCTTGCACAAGAATGCCCATCTTCCAGTAGTCAGGAATTCTTTTGGAAAAAATTTCCTCGACTTGAATCTAATTTTATGTTTTTAATTCTTTAGAATTGGAGCTGGGACTCAATAACTAATTTCCCATGTGGATAAGAGAAGCACAGTTGCAGTGTTGTGCCCAATTCATCTGGTCCTAATGTCAGGGAAACAGATTGCTTCTTGGAGGGCCTCCATTCTCAGGAAGCCCAGAGCTTCCCACTTGTAAACAGTCAGTGTTTGCGAAAGATATTAGTCCAAAACATTAATAGTTGGAAAGATCAACCAATGTTACCCAAGCCCATAGCGTAACTTAACATCCATGGGATTCATTCTCTCACAGGGATGCTCAGCAAAAACAAGTTTCCCGGGTTACTTATTATCCATAGGGAAGAAAATATCTGCCTTGAATCTTGCAGGTGTTTTGGATGTATGCTTCTTCATTCCTTTGGGAAGCATTATTGGACACCTTCTGTGTGCCAGGTACTGTGCTGGGCTCTGGGCAAGTCAGAGATGAATAGTGAAATCCCCCTCTTTGATTTAGACTTTTACTTACCTTCCCTGTTGTGATAGTTTTCTCCCAACCTGATTCCTTCTTTATATTCAGTTCCCTCAATCCTGACAGGGAGACTCTGACGTCTGTTTCTTTTATTCCTCTGTGATTCTCATGATTTCTTCTGAAGCCCCTACTTCTGGGGAAAATACAACTTTCTTTTTCTGACTATTTTATATTCCAACTTTCTCTTGTTTTATCACAAAATCATCCATAACCTCTCAAGACCAATTGTTGTCCTTAATCTGTTTGGAACATATTCTCCCTACCACATCTATGAAGTCACTCACTATCCTTTCACCCATCTACCCTGCCTTCCTTCTATCCTTCCTTCCTTCCATCTATCCATCCAACCCATCTATCTACTCATCCATCCACGCATTCATCCATCCATTTATTCAGCAGTTACTGTGTGCCAGACACTGTACTGGCATTGGGAATGCTGAACTGAATAAACACAGGTCTAACACTGAAAGAACTTAGCTCATAATCTACTTGGGGAGATGGAAATTTTTACCGTAGTTTATGAGGAACAGTGTGAGAATCCAAGGGAGATGATTAATTCTAGGGCATATGAGAAAGGAACATAGAAAAGCTGACATTTGAACTGAATTTTGAAGGTGAGGAAGAGGGGAAAATTACCATCTAGAGGAAATAGCCACTACAATGATTTAGCAGCTTAAAATAACAGAGTATAAACAGAAAAAGACAAATGGTCAAAAGCTCAGTATGATTGAAGCAAAGAAGGCATATATGAGAGGAATATAAAATAAGATTAAAGGTAGACCAGCCTGATTTGGAGGACCTCAAAGGCCAGACGCAGTAAATTTAAAAAGTATTTTTTATTTATTTAAGAAACCAGAGGCAGCCATTGGAGGGCTCTATGTATGCAGTAACATAATCGAGTGCACAGCTCTGGTTGCAAAAAGATCAGTAAGAGAGGAGCTCAGTAGGAGGCTGGAAGGTCAATTAGGAGGTTGGCACAATGGACTAAATGAGAGATGAAGCCGGAATAAAGGCATGTGAGTAGGATGGAGAGAGTAGAATGAGAGAAAGGGATGGAAGAGAGAAGGCGTCCTTTCACATGTCTAAATCAAGACGTCTATCTCAAATAAGGCAGAATAAATAAATGTTTCTTGTTCTTGGCCAAAGAGCTGGGAGAGTCCTGCTTTGGGCCCAGCTGTTTGCAAAATGCTCCAAGTCCTGCCTGGCAATGAAGGGAAGCAAGCCTTCTGCTGGCCTTAAAATAATGACTCTCCTAGGGAAAACTAGTGGTATCTGTACCAAGACCTGGCTATAAAAGCATCAGGGCCCATGTCTAGTCACTGGGCTAAGTCTGGTGATGAGTCAGAAGTCAGAACATAGCCCACAGTCCCTGTATCTGAGATGACCTTGTTTCTATAGCTGCAAGCTCTGTTGGACCCTGGAGCCCAGGGTGGGATAAATTACATACTCTCTTTTTCTCAATTTCACACACTTGGAATTCAACATCATTTTTGCATCATAAGCAATTCACTAATTAATTCCATTTTTCTTCTATTGATATTGAAATGTTATTATTATTCAAATATAAAGGACCACTCCAGAATGACAAACAGCCTTAGTACAGGAAAAAAATTGAATTTCCGTCCTGAGGGAAAAAGTTACCAAGAATTCTTCAAAGCAGTAATAAAAAGGAGGTAAAATCTATCCTAAACCTATTGAGTTTATGACAGTTTTTTTTTATACATCACCTCATTCCATATTCTCAATAGCTCGGTGAAGTAAGTTTATGATCCCCATTTTCCAGGTGAGGAAACTGAGTCACAAAGAGGTTAGACCACTTGCCCAATGTCACTCAGCTACTAGTTTGCAGAGCCAGGAAATTCAAATCTGACTTAACACCAGTTTTGTTTTGTTTTTTAACATGGGCAGGCACCGGGAATCGAACCCGGGTCCTCGGGCATGGCAGGCAAGTATTCTTACCTGCTGAGCCACCGTGGCCCGCCCATTAACACCAGTTTATAGTACCTCAGAGGGGCAGTGTTGGGGGTATAAGACCACAGACAGGAGGTCAGAACGCTGGACATGCTGAACAGTTCTACGACCTCAGACAAATCATGTGGCTTAAGTGAACATCAGTTTCTCCTCTAAAACAAGAGGGTGGATTAGATTATCCAGACCCACAGTTCTATGTTTATAAGTCAAACAAGAGAATGCACTCACTGTCAAAGGAATACGGTTTTACAGACAGCATTTCTACATTATTAGATATTGGAATGTCTCTTTACATGTACTGTAAAAATAAAACAGAGCCCTGATTGAGAGTTTGCAATTGGGCTATCCTTCACTGGCCTGGCTTTTATGGTTTCCTTAGATTCAACTACTGTTTGTTAAGGGTCCACCCTGTGCCTGCCAACTTGCTAGGTATATTTTCCCAGATAACCATTGAATTATGGGTGAAACAACTTATCCAACTGGTAACCAGCAGAGCTTTGATCCAGGTCTCCTTACTACTAGTCCCCATTGGTGTTCTTTTCCCAACATCACACATCTTTTGTATGTAAAATGGTGGGGTTTGAGTTCAATTCCAGAGGTCCTCTCCAACTCTAAAAATCAAAATGATCCTGGTGTATCCAATGAGGCCATGGTCAATGCATAAAACAGTTCCATGCAATATAGTCCATGTTCAGTTGTGCATCTTAATAAACCAAGTGAACTCATCAACTTTTCCCAAACTATCTTTTGAAGAACACTAACTTCAGGTGTTAAAAGATGTTACATATTCAAAAGCATTCATTCTATGTTCAAACAAGTTTGGAAAACACTGTTAAACAAGGATAAACACATTTCTTCACTGAGAAATCCTCTGAGACTTTAATAAGCCAATGCTATTATGAATCTCCAAAAGAGGAGAAAGAGCAATCCGGGTTTCTCAAACTTACTGCACCACAGACTGTTTTTCAAAGAACACCTAGCAAAATAAGTATTCCAGTGAGTACGCTTTGGTGAGCACTGGGCCAGGGGCATAAAAATCTTCATTAAGCAGAGGCTGGGTTATAATTATAAATGTGCTACAATATGAAAGTACAAGAGGCCACATCCAGACTCCGAGTTGATGCTCGTTAAACGTTAACAAAAGGGGACCCAATCTGTGCTTCTAATCAGCACTGTCTCTGACTAAGGAGTGACCCTATAGGTCACACTGCCTCACTGAGGCCACATTCTGGGATTCTGGCATTCCAGAGTGCACTCTGGCATTCTGGGCATGCCTGGGGAAACCATTTTCTAAAAAGGCATTCATAGCTTTGAACCAAATGTCCCTGTTCTTCAGTTGTGTCCCTTTCCTTCAGTTGTAATATTTTAGGAAGATGAATCATTTGGCAAGGATGGGTCTCACCCGTCTTCTAAGTACACAAGATTGTCAACAGGGGGTTTATTCAATGAGTCCTTTGAGAGTTCATCCCTGTCCAATATGACTGGTTGGTGTGTTTTATCCTGAATCTGCAAGCACCCGCAGCGTGGGAGTTCTGCCAATGTCTTCTCACGGTATTTTCATGAGCTGACGTTCTTCAAATTTAAAGGATGCTGATTTTATTCCATGACTGAAGAGCCTGGATAGGAATACCCTAGTGATGTGGATATGTTTGGGAAAAGAGGGAGTTTATTTTGTTGTTTTCTGGGACAAAAATAAAAATTTTAAATGCTGTTGAAGCAGCACAAAGAATTATTACATAAATGTATGCTTACCTTTTAAAAAGTAACTTACTTGAATAAGAAAAGGTATTCATTTTTGTCTTCCTATTTCCATACTTTAAATAATACTTAGCTTTTTCTTGGTATAAAAGGAATAAATGATTGCTATAAATTTTTTGGAAAATATAAAAAGCCATGAGAAAGTAAAGATCATCAGATATCCCATCACCCAGGAAAACCACCACTGATAAATTTATGGATTTCTTTTTATGAATTTCATATGTATTTCTTTCCTTTTTATGTGAACAGTTATAATACTAGAAGGAAATACATAAAAACAGGATTGGATATTTTTTATCAAATTAAGAACATACCATATATAGTTTTCAACCCTGCTTTTTTTCACTGAATGCCAATAGCTTCTAAGGGCTGAAATTTCAGATTCCAAATCACCCAAAGTGTTGGTTCATAGACGGATTGATGAATTTACAGTTTGTTGTCAAACATGACTAGTGATAGCTGTGGTATTAATATCAGTAATTCTTCTTGAAAGCAATTAAACTTGGCATTGCTATCACTACCTAATGTGCTTATATCAGCTCCTGTAATTGTTTTCTAAAGCCATAAATTTCTCAAGTTAATTATAAACAAATTGCTCTGCTTAATTAATGGGCATCACTAACGGGTATTATCTAACATACATGTGAATGAACCTACTGACAGCCTCAGGGGGACTGGATTAATGATGCCTAGTTAGGTTGGAGGCCCAGGGAGGGAAGTCAATCATCCAGAACCCAGGTCTCCAGTTTGCTCCAGGAAATCCTGGGTCCAGGAGCAAGAGTATCCCAGGGCTATTGCTGCTAGTACTGAGTCTTCAGGGTATATGTCACCTCCAACCCTCCCACCTATGCATCAAGAGGCATGGGGGAGCCAAGGTGGGGTAACCGGATTCCCTATTGGTTTATTAACAAAAGGCTCTCTTCAGCACTGCTTCCTTTTTGATGTCACCCCATACGGTCCTTCTCACACCCACCCTGCACTGTAGCTAATAGAGCATGGTGGTAATGAGGCTGGACACTTGGGTCAGACTCCCAGGGTTCAAATCTATGCTCTGCCAGCTACCAGCTGGCATAAGGGTAAGTTACTACATTATAGTGCAGTGTTTCGTTTGGCCATCTGAGAAATGGGGATAATTATGTGTACTCACCTTACAGGATTGTTGTGTGGACTAAATCAGTTAATATGGATACAGTGCTTAATTAATTTGGGTAAAGTGCATACAATAAGTGTTCAATAATGATTACTGTTATTATTAGGAATTGTCATCATCCCTACCCTATAGATGAGGAAACTAAATAGTGTGACCCAGGGCTAGAACTAGGGTGAGGCAAGTGAGGCATGGACTGCAAAATTAAAGGAGGCAACTTCTCTCAGGATCACTGCCTCAGTCCAGTCCTGGCCAGTGTGCCCTGTCCACATTTGCTCAGCTTGGATTCACATGTGGATGACTACAGAGTCCCTCTTCTCTCATTGAGTCACCCTTTCCTTTTAGCTCTCCTTCCTGGCTTTGACAACATTGTTCTGAAAAGGGAACTTAAAGGATTAAGGTGCTTCTCTCGTCCAACACTGATTTTATGGCTGGGATCTCAGTACAGAAACTGTGCCCAGGAAGCTTCCTTCCCACTCTCCCTTCTGCCACTTTCTAATGGACATGAGAGAGATGTGTAAGGCTGGTGGTGATGGGCTGGTGGTGACAAGATCACACCATTCTCATTGAGGCTGCAGCTTGAAACTCCATAGGCAAAAGATGGCAGAATAAGCTATGCCCTGAAATCAGAGCCAAAGTGTTCCCCATGCCCTTGTCTCTAATCCTTATCCAGGAGACACTCTCCAGTTCCTTATGTAATAGCTCAGCATAGCAGCTCCCTGTGGTGGCTGGGAGCTGCAGGCTTACTTGGGAGATGAACCAGGAGTCCTAGAGTCACTATATGGGTGAAGGGGCAGAGCTGATGGAGGGATTCAGAGGAATCACTGCCTTTCTGAAGTCTCATCCTGCGCCAAGAGTCTCATGTCGAGAAGCAGTTTCTCTCCTTCAGCTGCTGGTATTTTCAAGCCTTTTCTTAGGCAGGAAGGAAATTGGCTTTTATTAAACAGTTATGTACATGCCATCTTAATAGGGACTATTATCCCCATTCAACAACTCAGTAAACTGAGGCTCACAGAGGTGTAGCTTGTTATGTAGCAAGTAAGAGGCAGAACGAAGTTCTGAAGCAGTCTGATTTACTCATCTGAAGCAAAGTCTGATTTACTCTGTGCACCCATGTGCTTCTCTGGATCCTGACTCTGGGTTGTAAATTTGGGGCCATTTCAGTTGAAGTAGCTACAAACTTTCGACCTTGGACATTTTACCCCATTCTCCTTAGGGGGACCACCCTCCAATGTACAAAACTACCCTGCTTCCTGACTTCCCCAATGAATTATCTCACACCCTATCTCTTCCCTAAAAGGATGCTGGAATTACTTTATAATGTAGGGGAAGTTACTTCAAAATGAATGATGTGTTATGAGGTATATGTACATATATAAATGCATATATATGCATTTATATGTTTGTCTGTGGGGAATAGACAGATCCATTCATTCATTTATATTCATTTAATCTCCCCATCCTTACAGTCATTTATCTACTTGTATTTTCATTCATTCATTTATTAATTTACCCATTCATCCATTCTACCATCTAATTTAGCATTTATCCATTTAATCATGTAGTCATCAAACCATTCTTGAACATCTACTATGCTCTAAGTACCAAACTAGATATTAGGGGTATAGAGTTCAATAAAACAAAATCTTTATTATTATGAAACCCACATTTTAATGGATTAGACAGACATTTACATACATAATTACATACATAAAGGACCTTTGTTTAGGTTTATAGTAGAGATAAATGCAATGCATTTTGGAAGACCGGAATTGATTATACCTGCCTGGAAGGGGGAGTCTTAACAGGAAAGGGAACATTTGAGTAATAAAGAGCTCATCAAGCAAAGAAAGCTGAGTGGAGGGTTAGAACAGAAATTTTGGCTGCCATAATTACTAATTCATACTGATCTCAGATAGCCATGGGTTCTGTGTTCTGGGAAGGATTTATTTGGGCAGAAGAGAAGGCAAATAATTCTTCACTTTATCTGCCCATTTCTACCTGCCACCAGAAGATGGAGGTGATGATTTTCGAATTTTCAGGAAATGGTCTGAGGTGAGGAGGATAGGGAGACTGAGTAAGTATGACCAGCAAGAGGCCATGCATGCTCCTGGGTTAGAGCCCAGCCCTGGTGACTGTCACCCTCACATGTCTCTGGCCACCTGAGCCACCACAAGCACAACTTGCTAGAACGGAGAAAGAGTCACTCTCCATACAAAGGGTATTTGAGTAGAACTAACATTGTTTAACACTTAGATGTGGAAATTTCCTGGCTTCTCTCTAAGGGACCCATAAGATTTATTCTCAATTTATGTAGTATCTTTCCACCAAATAGCTTCATAAATTTTAATCAAAATTATATTTTAGGAACTGAAAACTACTTGATTTCTATTAGACTGTCACATTTGAAAAGAATTTTATGAAACCAAAACGGTATTTTTTAATGCCTATATTTCTTCTTCAAGTGGTTTCAAATCAAGGCTTTCAGATTTTCTCTATTTTATTTTTTGAAGGACCTTTTTATATGATGGCACAACCAGAAATGTGACATTCAGTTAAGTGACATTCTATTTTAATTCACTTTGACAAAATAATGAACTGTATTTGTAGGAGCAGTGGAGTTTCATCTGACGAGAGATGTCTTGAGAGTTTTGCTATAAATGAAAAAAGAAAAATCTATTCCTTTTTTTAATATATAAAGTGGCAAGTTTGAGATCTCAGAAGAATTTTTCGGAAATGATGGAAAATATCTAGGAATTTACCAGTAGGGAAACTCCCACAACAATCACATATTCTGTTCTCCACAGTCATGTTGTGGCTTGAGCCAGCCCATATCATTAGCCTACAGATTAGGACTTCTCCTCCCTATGGACCACATTCAGCATCTGGGGGTGGGTGCTGTGTGTGTGTGTGTGTGTGTGTGTGTGTGTAGGTTGGGGATGATAGGGGATGGGGTGAGGGAAAGCTAAACCTCTTGGCTTCAGGACCAGTAGGCTTCCTTTCAAAGGTGGGTGAACAAAGCATCCTTTCCCAGTGTCATGGGCACTGGTCAGGCTGAGACTCAACATGGAACTGTGATTAACAACCCCAAGAGAGAATCCAATGCTACAAATATGGCTTCTTAGCCAAATCAGGACTTCCTAGAGAGGGAGAAAAGTAGAGGCATCTTCATAGCCTCCATGTTTTTAGCTTTTATGTATAACATATCCTCTTGGTCAATGTTTAAAATAAAAACCTGAGGTGGGGAAGGGAGGCTAACTTTCATGTCAAGCCTATGAACCCTGAAGTATCAGGGTACCAGAACTTCCTGGAGAAACACAGCCAGGGACTTTGATCCTGATGGTCCATCCCTTAGACACTGTGGTGGGTTGAATTGCTTACTCCAGTTTGGACATGTTCTTGGTGTTGGTCCTCATTCTGGTGGGTATGGCCCCCATTATAAATAGGACCTCTTGAGGATGTTACTTCAGTTAAGGTGTGGCCCAACTGAATCAGGTTGGGTTTTAATCTGGATTAGTGGAGTCCTTTATAAGCAAAATGAAATTTAAGTATAGTGAGAGAAGACACAGAGAGCGCCAGAAACTAGAAGTTAAGGGAACCTGAAAGAAGAAGAAGAAGATGCCACCATGTGCATTACCATGTGACAGAAAAGCCAAGGACTAAGAACCTCCAACAGTCAGCCCAAGAATGCCATAGTCTTCAGGAGAAAGCATCACCTTGCTCATACCTCCAGTTTGGACTTCTCCTACCTCAAAGTCATGGTCCAATAAATTCCCATTGCTTAAGCCAAACCATTGTGTAGCATTTCTTTTAGCAGCTGAGAAACTATAAGACAGACTGTAAGATTAAAATTCCTGGCACGTGAAGGAGGACAAAAGATGCCTCAGATTCCTTAGTGGAGGGAGCAGGTGGTTCAGTTAAGGGTAACAGATGAAAGCAGGTACTCTGGCTTGGGATACCGACTCTCACATGAAAAGATGCATTTTACTGTAATTTTTATTTGAAATACACGTTCAATATAATAAAATAAAAGTCTTTTACAAAGATGCCATATCTTTTTAAATTATTAAAATAGGAAGTGCAATGCTTTTTCTCTATCTTTCCATCACCAATTCCCACTACCACCATAATAACAAATGCCCATTTTTTCTGACATTTTCTGTCTACCATGTATATTATAAAGACCTTATATATATATATATATATATATATATATATATATATATATATATATTTTAATTTTGTTAAGAAAAACATGCCATGCCATGAATATTTGGTCCTTATGTTATTTTTCTCTTAATAACCTAATTTTCCAGATGAGTAAATATAAAAGCAGAGATGATGATGATCATGTGTCTTCTGGGTCTATCTCTGGGGAGAAAGTTTTATGTTCTTTAAGAAAGGGTTGTAAAGAGAAAGGGAGACTCGTATCCCAATGGCTTTATCAGACAAGACTGGAGATAAAAGACTACCGTAACTGTAATCCAAAACTCTGATTACCCCTCCAGGCTATCCTGCTTCCAGCCAAACAAGATTCCCTAAATTTATCGAATGTGATAATGTGATTGTCCAATTATCTCTTTTGTTTTAAAGTCCAGTTAAAGACATCATGGCAGATATTATTTACAGCAAAAACACCCAAATCCTGATGGACTTTCTGAAGGTCTTTCCTGCTGTCTGGGTATGAGGCAAATGAGTTTGGTTCCTTGGTTTCCCACATAGGGCTGCTTTTTGGCTTCCTTTTTTATGTTAACATAAATCATATTTAATGTAACTGAAATATGATCTTCTTCTTAATGTTTAAACGTGCTATTGATTTTTATCATGAAATATTTGAATCTTACATATAATCTCTGGTAAACAATACCAAGAACACCCATAAACCCACTACCTATTTAAAAAATAAAACATTATCAATACCATTGGAGCTTTCTTTCCCAATTGCATCTTCCTGCTTCCCATATTCTTCCAGCATCCAGAGATAGAATATGCTGAATTGTATATTTATCCTTCCCTGTTTTTTTGAGAACAGTCATTCTCCACCCTGGACATTAAAATCACTGGAGAGATTTATTTTTTTAATACCATGTAATTTGGCTCTGTTTTGAATTTTTCTTATTTTCTTTCTAGAAACCATATAGAGAAAGTAGGAGAAAGAAAAAAGGAACAGGAAAAAAATATAAACACCAGTTTTAGTGAAACTAAAAAACAGAAAAAACCCACAAGCTCCAAATTATATTTAAGTAGTCCTTAAAGCAGGTGCAATCAGAAGACCCCTATGGGAATTCCCATAAGAAGCAGACATGAGAGGAGACAGGAAGCACAAGGGCCTAGCTAAGACATCTCAGAAGTCGTCAACAAAAAATACATTCCATGGAGGAGAGGGGAACCACCGTGAGTGGGAACTTCTGTGAGCAAGACTAAGAAATAACAGAGAGAAGGTGCTAAAATGGCCCTCAAGAGGGTACAGGAATGGCATACCCCAAAAAACATTAAAAAAATATATTTGGAGACAGGGCTGTGTCTCTTTGTGACAGTGGCCAATGAAGCAGAGGAGAGCAAGGTTAACTGTATGTAGAAGACCTGCTGGGCCAGGTTAGATGCAGTAAGGTATAGCAGGTATGGTTACACAGAGGTATTTGACAGAAATGGTCCATTGCTTGAGGAGGAAGTCTTGAGTTGCAAAACCTGGAGGTTTTCCACAACTTGTTCCCCAAACTCATCTCATCATCCCTTCTAACATACACACAAGGCAACCGCCTACAGATAGGTGGTCAAAATTCCATCCAATACAAATGACTAATGAATATAAAAAGGACCCAGGATCCATTCAAACACTGTCAAAGATTAAATACTCTCAAAGATGAGAAAGATGTTCCTGCGGATGAAAAAAGCTCATAATGTAACATTAAAGTCAAATCCTTCAAAAATTAAAAATTTAATGAATGCAGCAATGAGGGAACAGAAATATAAGAATCCAGGGAAGAAGTGATATGAAAACCGGCAGAATTCAGGAATGAAATAGGAGACAAAAAGAAACTTTTTTCAGAAATGAAGAATAAATTAGAAGGAATACAAGAAAAAAAAGAACACTGTAGATAATACAGAAGATGCCTGCAAATGAAACAGAAGACAAAAATGAGAAAAGTGAAAAAATGAGAAAAGTGAAAAAATGAGAAAAGATGAAAATAAAATGGAAATAAAGGAAGAGATAAGAAGATGAGGAAAAAGTGGTAATAAAAAAAGATAAGCAAAAAGCCCAACAGATGCGTAACAGGAATCTCAACAAAGAAGAAAATCAAAACAGTGGAACAAATATTTAAAATATAATCCAAGAACTCTTTCTTGAAGTTAAAGAAGATTTGAGTCTATACATTGAAAGGGAAAATCATGTATAGGAAAAACTGGCCCCAAATGGTCATAATTGGGGCATATCCTAATATAACTGGGACATATCCTAATAAAATTATTAGTATTTAAAGATAAAGTGTCCTTTAAGTGGGCCAAGCCAAAAAGATCACATCACTTATAAAGGAGAGAAATTCAGGCTGGCATTAGACTTCACCACAGCACGATTTAACACCAGAACAACTCAACTTGTTTTCTATCGTGCTAATTTCTGTATAAAGGTAGGGCACCACCTTTCTTCTTTAGTTCCATACTTTAGCAATTCATACAACAATTAAAAGAAAAAAAATGAGAACCAATGATTTTATATTCAGCCAAGCTGTTCTTCAAGCATAAAGGCTAACCAAACAGCTATTAAACATGCAAGAACTCTGGGAATATTGTTGTAATTGGGCCATTCTTAAGGAAATTAATAGAGGATGAATTCTAGTCAAACAGGAAATGATTGGGGAGACCTTATCAAAAAAGACTGTCGGTAAACATTAACTATATTTAATTGCAAATCTAAAAACTTTAGAAGGTGGTGGTAAAAGGAATAGAATAGAGTATAAATAGTATACACTTTGACAATGTAGAATTGTGAGGGAACATGGCAAAAGAGGGTGAAATAGAAAAAAAAGTGAACTGATTGCCTCAACCCCTAAAACTGGGAATCAATCATTTAAAGCTAGATGGAAGGTTCAGCTCCCAAATCTGGCAGCTGAGGACCAGGCCTTGGAGGCCTTCAGATAAACAAAACTGAAGAATGAAGACTGGACTTGGTTTTAATTCTCAGTTGCGGCACTTATTATCTGTGTGAGTTTAAGCAATCATATTTTTTTGGACTATGGAGACGTTGATACCAACATGAAATGATTATTAAGAATATTACATGAAATTTCAATTGAGAAAGCACCTACACCATTATCTGGAACAGGTAAAGCTCAGGCTTCCAAAAACCAGACTTATGCCAACACTGGGACCCCAGCTGTTTGGTTAAGGAGTCATGTCTTCTCTCACTATTGGCAACAGCCAAGAAGTCTACTTGTTTTCTGTAGTGCTAATTTCTGTATAGAAGGTGATGGTAAGAGGGTAAGAAGAAAGAACTTTTCTTCTTTAGTTCCATACCTTAACAGGTTTGTTCCACCAGAAGAAGCTGGAGCTACCCCAAGACTTTTTCTTATTCCTTCTAGCTGGTTTCTGTCCCAGTATTATTATTAATTTTTTTTAAGTTTCTCTCCCTCTTTCATTATAAACATTTTTTAATTATCTTATTTAAAAACATTTCTCTAATCTTTTTTACCTTTACAGTTTTAATTTTAGTTCTTAATTTTTAATCACATCTATTTGTACATTTCTTAAAACTTTTTATATTACGGTTTTACCTTTTTATCTTAATCTTTCATCTCATTTACTTTTATATTTTAACCTTTTATTTTGTTGGCTTATAGCCTTTTTCATTTTCTTTCAAATATTATCCATTCAATTCTATTATTATTTTTAAGTTCCTAACCTTTTGCTTTTATTTTGATTTATATTCTTTTTAAAATAGATATTGTCCTTTTACTGTTGCTTTCATTTCCTTGTAACCATCTATACTCCCTCTCATGATTGAAATAATCTCATACTTTTGTCCCTTTTCTTACATATCTGTCTTTTTTTTTTTTTTTTCATTTCTTTTTAATGTGGCCAGCAAGAATACCTGGCTATAGATGTGGTAGCAAAAGAGAAGCTCACTCCATAAACAAAAGAGGTTGGAGCCTGTCTTCCTGGCACTTTTCCTAAGGCTATCCTGTTCCTTCCAGTGGCTGTCCCTTTCTATTTAAGGGTCCCTACTCACCCACCTGAAAATTCAGAAGACCCATAGATTAGCCCTCCCTAGGATTCTAATTCCCTTTGTGCAGATGGCATACTTAACAGAGAATCTTTGTGCTTCCTGATATCCCATACCCTCCGAGAAATGAAAGACTCTCTCTCTTTTTTTAAATCCTTCATCATTAAGTCTTAATGCAATCCTGATGGCACTAGTTTCTATCCAGGAGACTTTTAAACTTTTCTTTTACTGAATAGCCTCAAGAGAGATGTTTCTCTTCTTACTTCCTGCCACGCAGAACGCTGATTACATAAACACATTTCTATCCATGATGTATACTAGAAAACAAGGTGTTTGCTCACTGGTTTTTGGTTAAACCATTACCTCAAAAACCTCTCTAGCAATTCTTGACCTAATTCTAAACTTTCTTAGTTGTCATAGATCTATGCCATCACGACTAGCAGTAGGGGCGAAGTCTGGAAAACAGTTAAAGAGGTGAGTTTGGTGTTTGAGGTCCAGGAAAACTTATTTTTCACTCCTTAATAAAGCCAGGTCAACTATACAAACCTCATAGATCCCAGGCCACTTTCTTATTATGGCCTAGTAATACTCTCTCATTTTATGTAACTGATTAAAGCAAAGTTCTCACGCTAACTAAAACACCTGGAGAAAATTTCCTGTGCCCAGAACTTCTCAAAATGGTCTCAATGGTTTGATTTGGGCTTTGGATCTGTTATGAATTCTCTGGGCATGATGTTATTAAGCACATAATAATTATCAACAAATATTTAATATGACTCAATAAGTGTTATTTCCTTCTTAAGACCATTCCCTTTATCACACCTTCCCTGATTATTAGAATTCCATCTTAATGTTGCCTTTTTTTTCCTAATCAAAAAGAAGACTGATATCAAGTCCATTCGACTCAGACAGAGTGTCTCTTCAATAAATGGTGCTGGGATAACTGGATATCCATATATGAAAGAATGAAAGAAGACTCCTATCTCATACCCTATTCAAAAATTAACTCCAAATGGATTAAAAACCTAAATATAAGAAATAGTACCATGGAGCTACTAGAAGAAAATATAGGGAAACAATTTCAAGATCTAGTGATAGGTGGTAGTTTCTTAGACTTTACACCCAAAACACAAGCGACAAAAGAAAAAAATAAATGGGGACTCCTAAAAATCAAATAACTTCAGTCTTTCAAAGGACTTTGTCAGTGGGGTTAAAAGGCACCTGACTCAATGGGAGATTTTAGAGACCACATATCTGATAAGAATTTAATATCCAGAATGAATAAAGAAATCCTGCAGCTCAACAATAAAAAGACAACCCAATTTAAAAATGGACAAAAGATATGAATAGACATTTTTCTGAAGATGAAATATAAATGGCTAAAAAAAGCACATGAAAAGATAGTCAGTTTCACTAGCTGTTAGAGAAATGCAAATCAAAACCGCAATGTGATATCATCTTGCACCTACTAGAATGGCTGTTACTAAACAAACAGGAGGCTACAAGTGTTGGAGAGGATGTGGAGGTATCAGAACACTTATTCACTGCTGGTGGGGATGTAAAATGGTGCAGCCACTGTGGAGGGTGGTTTGGCAGTTCCTTTGAAAGCTAAGTTTAGAGTTGCCTTACAATCCAGCAATACAACTACTTGGTATATGCCCTGAGGATCTGAAAGCAGGGACATGAACAGACATTGCACACTGATGTTTATGGTGGCATTATTCACAATTGCCAAAAGATAGAAACGACCCAAGTGTCCATAAACAGATTAACAGATAAACAAAATGTGATACATACATAGTATGGAATATCATTCAGCCATAAGAAGGAATGAAGTTTTGAAGCATGCAATATGGATGACCCTAAAGGACATTATGTTAGTGAAATAAGCCAGACATAAAAGGACAAATATGGTATGATATAACTAATATGTACTAATTATAATAATATAAACTAAAACCTAAAATCTAGTATAAAGGTTTGCAGGATATAGAAAGAGACTAGAGATTGGGGAGTGGTTGCTTATTATGTACAGCATTTCTAATTAGGTCAATCTTAAACATTTGGAAACGGGTAGAGGTGATGGTGCCACATTATTGTGAGTATAATTAATGGTGCTGAATTGTGGATGAATGTGGTGGAAAGGGGACTTCAGAGTCATGTATGTCACCAGAAGGAAAGCGGGAAAAATGTACCTATTGCAAACTACGGACTATAGTTAACAGTAATATCTTCATATTCTTTCATCAACAATAAAATGTACTACAATAATACTTGGGGTCAATAACAGGGGGAGAAGAGAATATGGGATGTTTGGGGTTTTTTAATTTTAATTTTTTCTAGAGTAATGAAAATGTTCTAAAATTGGTCATGGTGATGAATGCACAACTATGCGATGATACTGGGAGCCATTAATTCTATACTTCAGATGGACTCTATGGTGTGTGATTATATCACAATAAAATTGCATAAAAAAAGGAAGCCTGAGACCTGCCCTGATCAAGAGGGCAGAGTGAGAAAGTTCAAGATTCCATCCCCTCACAGAAGATTTGAATAACCAGCAAGAACTGGCAGAAACATCATTCTCAAAGCTTCAGAAAGCAGTTAACTTGCAGTAACAGGAAAAATTCTGAATCAAGAAAAAGGCAACTTAAAAGTGGTAGGATCCCATCTCCCACCCCCACTGGCTCAGCATGGAGTTGGCCCATGTTCCCAGTGTGGGCCACTTGTTCCAGTTCCAGAGGGAGCAGAGTAACCCTTGTGAACATATCAGAACATGTATGTCTGGCCCAATTTGTCTGATGGTGTCCTGAGGGAATGAAACAGGACACTTGTCACAAGCTCACTGTTTCAGTTTGCAAGCTGCCAGAATACGATATACCAGAAATGGAATGGCTTTTAAAAAGGGAATTTTAAAAGTTACAAGTTTACAGTTCTAAGCCTATAAAAATGTCCAAAGTAAGGTGTCCATGGAAAGATACCTTAATTCAAGAAAGGCTGATGGGTCAGTAACACCTCTGACAGCTGGGTAGTCACTTGGCTGGCATCTGCTGGTCCCTTGCTCCTGGGCAGCATTGCTTTCAGCATCTGTTCCTGTGGGGTTCTCTCACTTTGCTTCTCCAGAGCTGGCCTTCATTTCTTGGGTTACCTAGGCTCTCTCCAGGTTCTGGCTTGCTTAACCTCTCATGGAGACATCAGATGGGCTTCAAGCATCTGTGTCAGCTCTCTCTCTCTGTTGGCTCTGTCATTTCTGTAGGTGCTCTTCAAAATGTTTCCTCTTTTACAGGATTTCAGTAAACTAATCAAGACCCACCAGGGATGGGTGGGGTCACATCTCCATGAAGATGATCTAATCAAAAGTTCTTCCCTACTGTGTTGAATTAGGATTAAAAGAAATGTCTGCCTCCACAAGATTGGAATCAGAATTAAAACAGCTTTTCTGGGGTACATACTGTATATAGATAGATACATACATACATATCTATCTATCTATCTATCTATCTATCTATCTATCTATCTATATATATATATATATATATTTTTTTTTTTCTTTATATGGGCAGGCACCGGGAATTGAACCTGGGTCTCTGGCATGGCAGGTGAGAACTCTTCCTGTTGAGCCATTGTGACCCACTCTGGGGTACATAATAGTTTCAAACCAGCACAATTACATTCCAGCAGCTTTAGCAAACTGAAACAGGCTTTGATACCAGAGAAGCAGGGTGCTGTGATTGCAAATACCAAAAATTCTGGAATGGCTTTGTAAATAGATAAGGGGAAGATTCTGGAAGAATTGTGAGGTGTTTGATAGAAAGGGCTTGGATTTTTTTTTTTTTTTGAGGAGATTGCTGATAGAAATATGGACACTAAAGGTACTTCTAATGAGGACTTAGACAGAAATGATGAATGTGTTACTGCAAACTGCAGGAAAGGTGATCCATATTTTAAAGTGGCAGAGAATTTGACAAAATTGAGTGCTGGTGTTGGATGGGAGAATTTGAAAGCAATGAGCTTGGATATCTAGCTGAGGAAATTTCCAAACTAAATCTAAAAAATGCAGTTTGGCTTCTTCTTGCAGCTTATAATAAAATGTGAGAGGAAAGGGATAAGATGTGAACTGAACCCTTGGGTACAAAGAAACCAGAAGTTGATGGTCTGGAAAATTCTGGGCTTTCAGAAAGTGAGATCCCAGAGAATAGTGCCCCAGGTGAGGATCTAACCAAACATGGAACCAGTCAGCCATTATAGGGCAAGCCAGGATTAGAGATTGAGTTATCCAGGAAGGATTTGTGGAAAGTTCTATTGTCTGAGGGTTGTGATCTCTGTATGCTGCATGCCAAGCCAACAAATTTTTTGTGAGATCTGTATGAACAGAACCACTGCCAGTCTGGACAAAACAGGACAGAAGAGGGACAAATTGAAGGAAAAATTACTTTGAAGACAGAACCATGGAAGCAAAGGTCTGGAGCCAAGAAATCTCAGGCTAGGAGAGCATAGCCTTATCACCTGTGCCTGTGGAGAGGGTAAGTCTGCCCTGAGGCAGAGGGCAGGCTTTCTGCCTGGATAGTCAGGAATAATTTTTGTGCACCAGGCCTCAGAAAGGATGGAGCAAATTCCCCAGGGATTATGGAGAGCCTGACCACCACCCCATTGTTCTGAAGGGGTTCAGCATGTGCCTCAGAGATGACTGAGAATCCAAGTGCTACCCCAACGCTTGGAGAGGATGGAGCTGAGAACAAGCTATTCTTCCCAATGCCTGGATATTAAATCCTCACCCCAGTATTTGGAGAGAGCAGCTCTGCTAAATACACCCTTGGAGAGGTGAGACTGCTGTTCTCTCAAGCCCTAAGGATAAAACATCATTCTGTAAATGACTCTCAGACTTTGAAATCTAATGGAACTTAACCTGCAGGGTTTGGGAACTGTCTGAGACCTTTTACTCCTGTTTTCTTTCCAATTTCTCCCTATGGAAATGGGAATGTTTACCCTATCATCGTCTTTCCTTTACATATTGGAAGCAGATAACTTGCTCTGCCAAAGGAGAATTTTCCTTAGAACAGATCAAGCCTGTAGCTGATTTTGATGACATTTTGTACTGTTTTGGACTTGATACTGTATTTGCATTGCTACTGAAAAGTTTTAAAGCTTTTGTGATGTTGTGATGCAATTAATGTATTTTGTATATGAACAAAAACATGTCTTTTGTGTGTCCAGAGGGTGGAATGTGCTGGTTTAAATCTGTTATGTACCCCCAGAAAAGCCTATGTTCTTTAAATCCAATCTTGTGGGGGCAGAAGTATTGTTGAGTGGGAACTTTTGATTAGATTGTTTCCATGGAGATGTGACCTCACCCATTCAAGGTGAGTCTTAATCCTTTACTGGAGTTTTTTAAAAGAGCTCATTGAGAGAGGGAGGTCAGAAAGAAAATTTCCCAACAAAAGCCAGAAGGACCCACAGGAACCTAGGAGAGGAAGGGCCAGCAAACATTACTATGTGCCTTCCCATTTGACAGAGAAACCCCAGATGCCATTGGTTGTTTTTTTTTTTTTTTTCCAGTGAATGTATCCTCTGGATGCCTTAGTTTGGACATTTTTATGGCCTTATAACTACATTTGAACCTAATAAATCCCTTTGAAAAAACCAATCCGTTTCTGGTATATTGCATTCTGGAAGCTTTAGCAAACCAAAACAAAGGGTTAGCAAACTTCTTCTGAAAAGGGCTACATAATAAGTATTTTAGGCTTTATGAGTCATATGGCCTATGTTGCAACTGCCCAAGTCTGCCTTTATAGCATGAAAGCAGCCATGTACATCATTATGTACACAGATAAGTATAGCTGTGTTCCAGGAAAACTATTTATGGACATTGAAATTTGAATTTCATTTAATTTTTACATGTCATGAAATCTTATTCTTTTGATTTTTCCAAAGCAATTGAAAATGTAAGAACATTCTTAGCTGATGGGTCATACAAAAAAAAGCTGTAGGTCCGAATTTGGGCTGTGGACTGTGGTTAGCTAACCCTTGATCTGATGTCTGGCCAATGATATTACAAGCCAGTAAAAAATGTGTTCTATAGCCTAAAACTTCCCTCTTTGACCCCATTGAAATATATAATTCAGTGCTGTTAATTACATTTATAATTTTTAGGTTAAATATGCTTCTAGAATAAAATTTTTAAAATCCTTGGAATCATTCAACATAAGCAGTGAACTCCAAGTTAAATCATGAACTATAGTTAATAGTACAATTACAAAAATGTGTTCTCATCAATTGTAACAAATGCTCCGCAGCAATGTAAGGTGTGAATAATAGGGTAGTATGTTGAAACCATGTATTTCATACATTATTTTTCTGCAAACCCACAACTTCTTTAATAATAAATAAGAAAAAAAGAGTACACAAGTACTTTCACATGCTGTTAGTGAAACACAAATTGAGCCAATATTTTCAGAGTGCAATTTCATAGAATGCACTAAAATTTTAATTGCATATACCCTTTTCCTTAGCAACCCATTCTTACAAACCTATAGAAATGCTAGCAAAATATTCCAAAATTATATATGTGGAAGGATGTACATTGCAACTTTGTTTGCAAAAAAAAAAACTGAAAACAACTCAATGTCCATTTAAAAGGATTGGCAAAGAAAACTTAGTGACATCCATTTCATGGGCTACACTGGAGCTACTAGATAGCACAGGATGGCTCTGTATATACTGACAAAAAATATGTTTTGTTCTTTTTAATGAATCAGATAGCCTCTTCCAAGGAGATGAAACAGGTATTTTTTCTGACCTGACTTCTGTTTAATTAGCACCTCAAAGTCTTGCCACTACTCTCAGATGATTAGGATATCAGGATATAACTCCCTCATTACTAAAAATAGATAAAGGAGTATTCGCTTATTTATAGATACCATAGTTTAGTGTCATGAGCCAAGACTGACCTTAATAGATAATTTACCTACTGTCTAATTACTGTCATAAAGAAGGACTACAGATCAAATGCTTCTAAAATCAAACATTATTTTCGGTAGACAGCCTCCGACATTAAACTGACTTATGGTCAATAACTCTGTGGAACAAGTTAATTGATTTAGTTGCATAGTCATATATTTTGCAAACAATTTAGCTTAGAGAGGGCATCATGAAACTGTATTTCTCAAGGTTAAATGTTTCGTGGATATTTACCCAGATGTTTTATGAACATGATGGGTATTTGATTCACGTGTTTTTATTTTTTTCCAAGCATAGATTTTTACTGTTTTTGCTCTGATGGAGAGTTTGGGGGCCTCAAGACCCTTTTATATATGCACTGGAATATACCCAAAATGTCTTGGCCCACCAAGGATTCCTATGACTTACCTCCTTGCCTTCTGTTTGTGTATGTGTCTTTGCCAGACTCCTCAGCTTTCCCACCCCAGTTAGCCAACCATTATGACAGATTTGCCACATACTCAAGTCAGCAGCATGACAAATGACATTGCATCCCAGGGGACCATAAAGGAATTTACTGGGAAGTCTAATTTTCAGTTGATAGCCCCCCTTATGATTAGGTTGAAGCCAGACAACAGATACACTTTGCCCCACCCCACAGAAGTGTTTTTCTTGGACAATGCTTTGGGATTATCCTTCGGCTCACATTCAGGGACGTTTCAGTATTTACCATAAGGATATCACTGAGAACATTGTTTATCGCATTATGCATGCCCTCAAGTGAAGATCCATGGGAGGAATTTCTCTCTGTGGACTCAGTAACACTCCTATATTTCCCTTAAAGAACTGCTTTAGTTGTTTTTGTATTTTGAAATTTCTACATATTGTGACTAATGTAACTCAGTTCTCTACACTAGAGGCACTTGAACATCATGCAGGAGCTTTCACAAGAAACAGGTTCCAGCCCAAACCAATTAAATAACAATCTCTGGGGATGGGGACTGGAAGTACTTTTCAGAAGCTCGCCAATGTCCCTAAAGTGGTTTTTCTCTTTTTCTTTTTGACATGGGCAGGCTCTGGGAATCAAACCCAGCTCTCTGGCACAGCAGGCAAGAATTCTGCCACTGAGCCACCAGTGCACTGCCCCTTAAAATGTTTTGAAAACCACTTAGTAAGTGACAATTCCTCTTCTTTGGCAATGGCTATCAGAAAACCAAAAGTGAAATATGACAGCTGCTGGAAGAAAATTCACAGGGTCTTGTGGCTTGCTTTGGTATTCTCTCCTCTTTCCTGATACCATCTGTTTTAGTTTGTTAATGCTGCCAAAAATGCAATATACCAGAGATGTCTTGGCTTTTATAAAGATAATTTATTAAGTTACAAGTTTACATTTTAAGGCCATAAAAATGTTCAACTAAGGCATCCAGGAAAAGATACCTTGACTCATGAAATGCTGATCTGGGAAGGCACATGATTAGCATCTGCTTGTTCTTTGGTTTCTGGTTTCAAACAGCTTCCCCAGGGGTGTTTTCTTTCTGCATCTTCAGAGGTCTCTGTCTTTATCAACCCTGAGCTTTCCAGAATGGTTCCCTCTTAAAGGACTCCAGTAAGCAGATTTAGGCCTGCCTTGAATGGGTGGAGACATATCTCCATGGAAACCACCATCAAAAGATCCCAACCACCATTGGGTGGGTCACATCTCCATGGAAACAACTTAATAAAAAAGATTCCATCCTAAATAGTAGGTCTTCTCCTGCAAGTAAGGATTAGAACTGAAGAAACATGGCTTTCTGGGGAGCATAACAGTCTCAAACCAGTACACTATCTTATCCTTCAGGTCTCATTTTCCATTTCCAACAACATTTCAAATATGCCTTTGTCTTGTTACAACATGTTTTATTTTAGTTGAAGACTAAAAAACCCACTTAAGACAGCTTATGCTAAAATTAATAGGAGAGATCATTTTAGTATAAGGATATCTCCTAGACACAAGAGAGGAAGTGTGGCTTAGGCTACAAGAGGGACAAGAGCCAGGACTGAGAAAAATATCAGAAACCAAGGCATCTCCTTTGCCAGTCTCTCCTTTTTCTTCCCCAAATATCTCACTTCCCCTTTCTTCTTTGCATCTACTTCATTCTGTCTGCTTCTGTAGTCAAGCTTTCTTTTCTTCCCCGTGAAACAGGTAAGTTAATATGGTCCCAGTTCAGCCAGTCAGTAGACAATGATTGTTGTCACCAAGTACTAATTTCAAATTCTTAGTAGAAAGATTGCAACTGGCCCAATTTAGGTCCATTTTTTTCCACCTTATTTACCTAGAGCCATGGAGAATTGTTCAAGAAGTATGCAAAAGGGCTTCCAGACCCACTGCTATAACTGAGAAAGGCAGTTCAAAGAGAAGGGAAGTCATGGACTCCAATGGTATACTTAAATTATTAAAGACTTTCTGGAATTGGGAGGGTATAAGCAAGCAAATATTCAGGGATGCTCAACATGAACTCTACCTGAATCTCTCCAAGAATTTGGCCTTATGATCCTTATAACACAGGGAGACAAAAAACTTCACACAGAAGGAAAATGGGATTAGCATGTGCTAAGGAGATAGTTAACAATGAACATTTCAGCATCTCCAATGCTCCTTAAATTCTGGTCTCTGCAAAAGTTCCATCTGGAACCATTACTAACTCTCACCTAGATAATGAACTTGTATGTGAAATCTATGTCAGACATGATTCTGAAAAGCTTAGTCATCACCCTTTCATAGCTCTTGGCCTCATTTGCCAGAGCTGGCTTTAAACAAATGTCAGAAGTAGAGAGCAGTAATTCTATATTAATAGATACTCCTGTTCAAGAGGGTTTAGTTCACAAATCTCATAATGCTCAACATTGCTGTACAAATTTGACAAATTTAAAAGTCACTGCAGGAGAGTCAAGCTTGGAAATGGCCTCATTTGTCAAGCTAATGTCAAATGACTTAAAATGAAGCTGGTAGTAGTAGCTGTAGAAGATAATCCTCAGGAAATAATTTATCTTACGTAGTAATAATAAAACTAGCTGTCAGTTATTGAATACTTACTATGTGCTAGGATCTGTGCAAAGAAGTAACTTTCCTTAATCCTCTTTAATGCCATAGAGAGTAAAGTAGATAAATTTTTATTAACTTTTTATTGGATACGCTTTTGTAGTGCATGTATTATAAATGGAGAACTCAATGAATTTTCACCGACTAAATACACACATGTAACCAGCACCCAGATCAAGAAATGGAACATGCCCAGCATACCGAAGTCCCTCTTGTGGTCCCTTCCAGTTACCATGACTACAGAAGGGTGGCCTCTGTCCTAATGTCTAACAGTTTAATTAGTTTTATCTGTTTTCTGCATTATACAAAAGGAATAATAAGTAGGTATTCTTTTGGGTCTGACGTTTTTCACTCAATATTACTGAGATTCATCCTTATTGTTGCATAGATATAGACCACTGATTCTCATTTCTATACAGCATTCCATTACATGATTGATTGATTGATTCAGTCTACTGTGAATGGATACTTGGGTAATATCCATTTTTTAACTATTATGAGAAGAGCTCCTAAGATAGTTCCTGTACATACTTGCAGTGAATGCATGAATACATTTCTGTTGTGTTTATAACTAGAGGTGGAGTAGTTGGATAACATGGTGCTTTGCTTTAAAACTGCTGGAATACAATATACCAGAAATGGACTTTTAACAATGGGGATTTATTAGCTTACAAGTTTACAGTTCTAAGGCTGTGAAAATGTTCAAATTAAGGTATCAGTAGGATATTACATTCTCCCCAAAGACTAGCTACAGGAAAGCTTGGGCTCCTCTGTTAAAGAGCAAGGCATATGGTCAATGTCTTCTGGTCCTTGTCTTCCAGGATTCATTACTTCCAGCTTCTGATTTCAGGGTCTTCCTCCCTTAGCTTTTCTGGAGCTGTTTTTGTGATCTTTTCTTAATGTCATTGTGCTGGTCTGAAACTGTTGTGCACACCCCCAAAACCATGCCCTTTAATCTTCGTCAGTATTACTGGGTGTGCTCTTTTTCATTGGTTCCATGGAGATGTGACCCACCCAATTGTGGGTGATAACTTTTGATTAGATGGTTTCTATGGAGATATGTTTCCACCCATTCAAGGTGGGGTTGCTTACTGGAGCCCTTTAAAAGGGAACCATTTTGGAAGAAGCTTTAGAACCAACAGAGCCCACACAGCCAGAGATCATTTGGAGATGCAGAAGGAAAATGTCCCAAGCAAGACTTATGAAATGAGGAGAGAAAGCTAGCAAATATCGTCATATGCCCTCCCAGCTGACAGAGATGTCCAGAAGCCAAAGACCCTAGCAGATGCCAGCCAGGTGATGTCCCAGCTTACTGAGGGGTTCAAGACAGTAGCAGCCTTTCTTGAGGGAAGGTGACCTCTTGTTTGTGCCTTAATTTGGACATTTTAATGGCCCTAGAACCATAAACTTACAAGTTAATAAATTTCCTTTTTAAAAGCTGTTCCACTTCTGGTATATTGTATTCTGGCAGCTTGCAAACTAAAACAGTCATCTCTCAGCATTTTTTGTATGTGTTTTATCCTCTTATAAAAGACTCCAGTAAAATAATTAAGACCTCCCTTGAATGAGGTGGGTCACATATCAATTGAAATAACCTAATCAAAAGGTCCTACCTACAACAGGTCTACATCCACAGGAATCAATGAAAAGAACATGACTTTCTGGAGTACATACAACTTCAAATTAACATACATGGTATGGTTGACATACCATATTCAAAATGTTCATTTTGATTGCACCGATTTATACTTCTACCAGCAGTGTAGGAGAGTTCACTTTGTTCCATATTCTCACCAATTTTGGTGTAGAACTTTCCATCTTTTTTCTCCTTGGCCATTCTGGTGGTTGTGTAATGACACCACATTGTGGTTTTAATTTGCATTTCCCTGGTAATTAACGAAACTGAGTTCCTTTTCTTTCCTTTCTTTTCTTTTCTTTCTTTCACCATTTGGATATTCTATTTGAGAAGTGTCTATTCAAGCCTTTTGCCCATTTTTCTATTGGGTTGTATTTTTCTAGTTGATTAGTAGGAGTTCCTTATACATTCTGGATACAATGGACATGGATACAATGTATATATATATATATATATGTCCAACATTGATATGTATACCGAATATCTTTTCCCACTTCTTAATTTTAATACAGTCTAATTAATCTATTTTTTTTATCTGTCCAGTTTTTGTGTCCTTCTAAAGAAATATTTGTCTACCCTAGGGTCATGAATATGTTATTCCATGTTTTCTTCTACAACTGTATTGTTTTATCTTTTCTTTTAGAGCTGCAATCCATCTGTAATTGATTTTTGTATTTGGTGTGAAGTTGGAGGAGTAAAGACACCATTTTTTTTCCATACGAATATATGAGTGATTGAATAACATTAACTGAACAAACCTTCCTTCTTTCCTCACGTACTACCTTAATTACAAACAGGTGAGTCTCATATGTGAGATTGTCTCCGAACTTTATTTTTGTACCACTTGTAAATTTCTCTATTCTTGTAACATTTCTTTACTGTTTCAATGACTATAAATTTATAATGAATCTTATTATCTGGCAACATGCCACCAACATTATTCTGCTTTAATATTTCATAGGCTATTCTTGACCTTTTGCATTTCCATGTGAATTTTGGAATCAGTTTAGCTGGGGTTTTATGGGAATTATATTGAATCTATAGATTAGTTTTTGAGAATTAATATCTTACAATATTGATTTTTCCAATCAATTAATATGGCACATCCCTTCATTTATCTAGGTCCTCCTTAATTTCTTTCAATAATATTTTGGAGCTGCACACTTTTCGTTAGATTAAGTCTTAGGAACTTAATGCTTATTAATGTTATTATAAATAAAATATTTTATTTTAATTTTTACTTGTTAGTTGTTGATAGCAAAACCATTGATTTTTTGTATTGATTGTATACCCAGTAACCATTAATTCCATTAATTAATTCTAATTGTTTTATATTAATTTCCTAAGGCTGCTGTAAAAAATTATTATAAATTTGGTGGCTTAAAACAACAGGAGTTTATTCTCTCACAGTTCTGAAGGTCAGAAGTCCAAAATCGGTTTCACTGGCTGAAATCAAGGTGTTTGCAAGGGCCATGGTCCTTCCAAAAGCCATAGGGCAAAATTCATTTCTTGTCTCTTCCAGCTTCTGGTGGCTGATGGATTTCCTTTGCTTATTACTACATCATTTCTACCTCTGTCTGTGTCTGCATGTCACCCTCTCCCTTTTTGCTTGAATGTGTGTGAAATTTCCCTCTGCCTCTCTCTTATAAGGACACATTCATATTGCATTTAGGGTCTGCCAGTATGATGTAGGATAATGTTCTCAACCCCAAACCCTTGTCAATGACATAGACAAAAACCTGTTTTCCAAATAAAATAATATTTACAGGTTCCAGGAATTAGGATTTTTCAGCCTACTACAATTTGTCTGAATATTCTTTTAGATGTTCTAAGTATACAATCATGGCATCTATGAATACTGATAGCTTAGTATCTCTGACATAGCTTATTTTTTGATTATCCCATTTTTACAAATAAGCAAACTGATTTGGGAGAATGAAAGTAATTGTCAAAAGATTCTAGAAGTGAAGCTAGGATTTCCATTCAGGTCTGGCAGACTCCAAAAGACTGCATTCTTACCCAATATTTTGCATTGCCTCATATTGATTCAAGTCCTATTATTGGCAAAAAGGAATATTAGAGGTTTCTTGTGAAAGGCCTTCCAAGCAATTGCTTTTCTTCCTTCAAGTACCTGTTTTTCAGGTACAAGATCTGATCATATTCAAAAGTGCTTAAACTGTGGGATAAGCATTCATATTGCGTGGTCAAAAAGAAGGCTTTGTGTCAAGAAGACTTGGATTTGAATCCCAAAGCCACTACTCACTGGCTACATAACTCAAACATGTTAAATAATTTTTATAAGCCTCAGTTTCCTCATCTTTGAAACAGATAATAACTACAACACAGGATTGTTAGAAGATATAAATAGAAAAATGCTTGGGTTTCAAACCCAGTGAATGCTCAATAAATAAAGTTTAGCTGCTATTTTTATGTTCTTGTTAAATTCATTTCATCATTCATCAAAAATGTATGAATAGAAAATGCAAAAACAAAAAGACAAGACATGAACTTGCCCCTGACAAACACTGAAAAATATAATCACCACATGGGGTAATAAGTGGAATGATGAAGATGTGAAAGCGTGTATGAAAGCAATTGGCAGAGACAAGTAACTAAATGTGTAGGGATGGAGAAGTTTATAGAGGAGGTAACATGAGCTAAATCTTGAAGGATGGGGAGAAGAATAAGAGAACATTCCAGGCAAAAGATCAACATGTGGGAACACTGAGGCTTAGAGTTACTCTCTTAGCAGAAGAATGACTCTTTTACCTCCCATGTTAAAATCAAAGGATAGTACACTAAAAATAGGCTCCAGTCTATTTGACTATGAGAGTAAGATCCAGAGCTTGACTACTCACTAATCAGAAGGTGTCAGTGTTGTCTCCCTACTTGGTGCCTGCTGGTCTAATACAAGCCTTTGGTTATTCAGCACAAATCTGTGTCCAAGAAGACATGACAGTTAAGTAGGCCTAAGCCACCAAGCTCCTAAAAAGAGAGAGAGAGAGAGAGAGAGAGAGAGAGAGAGAGAGAGAGAGAGAGAGATGTGCTGGAGGACTGCTATCACTAGAATATCACTGACTCTGAAGAAAGGTTGGCCTTGCCAACATCTTTATTTCTACTTCTAGCTTCCAAACTGTGAGACAGTGATTTTCTGTTGCTTAAGACAACTCATTGTGGTGTATTTGTCATAGTAGCCCTGGCAAACTAAAACAGCAGGCAAGGGAAGAGGTCAGAAAATTAGAGGTGTGAGGTGGTACAGAGAAGACAACCCTTCTCTAAAGCCTCTTATAGAGCAGCTCTTCAAACAGATAGGGAATGGTCACCAATACTTAGTGGTGTCCTATTTAGGAGAGAATTGAGATATTAGCCAAATCACATCAGATATATTGTATCCAATATTTGGGCACCATGGTTTGATGGTGAGTGGATTCAGAACCATCTTACATGAAGAATAAATGCTTAAATAGAAGCAAGACATCAGGGTATATGGAACCCAGATAGGAGCACTCTCTTTAGTTTCCTCACGCTTATGGAAGATGGATTAGCTTTGCCTATTCTGCACCAGAAGAGAAAACAAAGACTTTAGATGAAAACTAAAGGAAGGGAGACTTTGGCTCAACATAAATAACTTTTTGACCATCCAACCAATATTCATTGGCTACTCACTACGAGCCAGTGGGAGTTACCCAGCCCCACTGAGATGTCTTAGAAGGTAGTAAGCTCTCTTTTACAAGACCTGTTCAAACAGAGGTAGGTAGGCCTCCTTATGGAAACGTTAAGGAAGGCATTGAAGCCTGGAGTATAGAATTGACCCATTTGGCTTTTAGTTTCTCTTCATCCCTGCAACACTATGACATTTACTTCCTAAGGACTGAAGACACTTATGTGAGTTAGATTCAGAATGAGAAATATAATATTCTGGGGAGACAAAGGAGAAAGATAAACATCATCAAACTCACCCTATAGGTAGGAAACCCGTATACAGAGAATTGAAATAATTCTGCTATGGTCACACAGACAAAAGGGTCAGTAGAAAGACTAGATACCAATGACCTCTTAAGCAGTGGTTCTGGAGGGGCTAAAGTTTCCTCTTCTAGGAAGGGTAGTGTCACTCCCAAGCCATGAAGTAGATGTGAGGTTCCAACCAGGGTTGGTTTCATGGTCATATGGCCCATGTAATATACACATTGATATACACATACAGGGTTTGTTGCTGAGGAGAGCCTTGACTTGGAGTTTAATGCTCTTAAAATTGTTTTAAGAGAACTTCCAGGGAAGATAGCAGGATAGGGAGCTCCAGGACTTACTTCTCCTCCCAAAATAGCTAGTGGACAGGAAGAAACCATCTGTAACAAAGGACTGTTCTGCAGCACCAGAAGCCAGGGAAGCGCTATACAGCATTAGGGAAGAGTGGGACAAAGGGACTGAGAAACTGCGGTAAAGAATAGTAATGTGCTCCACAGCAGCTGCCAGCTGCCATCCCCCACTCTTGAGGTGAGCCACCTTGGGTCTGGTCCTTGGTTGTCTGCTGCAGACAGAGAAGGACACAGAAGTCCTCCTCCCCGAGAATGGGGCAGGGCAGGGCTGAGTACTGATAACAGCTTTTGATCAGAGAAATTAGATCACGGGGTCCTGGCTCTGAACTGCTGTTTCAGCCCACCCTGAACAGGGATCACTGTAGCCACTGTTTTAACCCTGCCCCTGACAGGGGCCAAGGCAGTGGAGGTTTAAAAGCACTGGGCCTCTTTATGTCTGTGAGGAACAGTGTGCTGAAGGGCACCATCAGCTGGGAAGTCCAGGAAAGCACAGCATCAGGAAGCCATCAAAAAGGTGTTGGGTATCTCTCCTGATCCTCTCCCCAGGGATCACTGGAACTCATCTGTGCCCCCTTTTCTGGGTTCCTGGCCCTGCTTTGGGAAATATTGACTTAGGAAAGTCCTCTCTGGCATGATCACCCAGCTAGAATTTGAACTCCAGGCAAAAACAGCTAGAGGCAATGAAAGGAGAGTTAAAAAATAAAAAGCTATAGAGGCAAAATAAAATCAAAGAGAACATATCAAGTTTCCTAGTGAAGGAACAGAGGAAAGAAAGCTTTCTCTGGGGTGAACCAATTGTACAAATAATGCAACCTTAAAAATTGTGTCACAAACTCACGGCAAGAATCAGAAGAAAAGCTGAAAAGATCTTATCAGTTAAACATGAACAATTCTAAAGGTCTAGAATGAGTTAAATCAACTGTTAAAAAAGAGCTTTAATACTAAGCCAATCAATAATAAAACCCTTCAGAATAAAGTTATCAAGATAACCAGATGCCAGGACATCAGCAAAAAGTTACAAGCCATATAAGAAACAGAAAGATATGGCCCAGGCAAAGGAACACATTAAAATTGCAAAGGAGACACAGAATTTGGAACAACTAATCAAAAATATTCAAACAGGGCGGCTGCCGTGGCTCAGCAGGCAGGGCTCCGACCTGCCGTGCTGGAGGTCTGGAGTTCAATCCCTGGTGCCTCCTGCCCATATGCAAATTAAAAAAAAAAAATTCAAAAAAATCTCCAGAATCAATTCAAGGATATGAAGGAAAATATAGCTAAAGAGATAAAGGATATTAAGAAGACATTAGTTAAGCATAAAGAAGAATTTGAAAGTATGAAAGGAAACTTAACAGGATTTATGGAAATGAAAGGCAAAATAGAAGAGATTTAAAAAACACTGGAGGCATGCAACAGCAGATGTGAACAGGCAGAAGAAAGAACCAGCAAACTAAAAGACAGTACAATCAAAGTCTTACAGACAAAAGAACAGATAGAGAAAGAATGGAAAAAAAATGAGCAGGGTCTCAGGAACTTGAAAAAAGATGCACACAAACATATGCATCATGGGTACCTAGAAGAAAAGTAAGGAAACGGGGCAGAAAGAATATTTGAGGAACAAATAGCTGAAAATTTCCCAACTCTTGTGAAACACATAAATACACATGTCCAAAAAAGCCCAATGTACTCCAAACATAATACATCCTCATAGACCTACTCCAAGACACATACTAATCAGAATGTAAATGCTAAATACAAAGAGAGAATATTGAAAGCAGTAAGAGAAAAGCAATTCATCAGATACAAGAAAACCACAATAAGATTACTGTGGCCTATTTCTCATCAGAAACCATGCAGGCAAGATGGAAGAGGCAAGATATATTTAGATACTAAAAGAGAAAAACTGCAAGCCAAGAATATTTTATCTGTCAAAACTGTTCTTCAAAAATAAGGGAGAGTTTAAAATATTTACCCAATAAACAAAAACTGTGAGAATTTGTCAACAAGAGATCTGCCATACAAGAAATAATAAAGGGAGTTCTGTTCACTGAGAGGAAAATACAGGAGACAGAGAGGTTTGGAGGAGAATATAGAAATAAAGATTATCAGTAAAGGTAACTAAAAGGATAAAAAAGTAAAATATGACATAAAAACAAAGGATTAAATTGTTGAAGTAAGTACTGCATTTACAGTAATAACATTGATTGTTAATGGATTAAACTCCACATCAAAAGACACAGATTGGCAGAATGTATTAAAAAAAATTATGATCCTTGTGAATTACTGATTATATATGTAGAGCGGAATGATTATATATTAAGAACGTTAAAAAAAGATTATGACCCATTCATATGCTATCTTCAGGAGACTCAGCTTAGACAGAAGGACAAAAATAGGTTGAAAGTGAAAGCTTGGGAAAAGATATTCCATGCAAAACAGTAACCAGAAAAAAGCTGGAGTAGCAATACTAATATAAGACAAAATAGACTTTAAATGAAAAACTGTTATAAGATAAAAAGAAGGACACTATATATTAATAAAAGGGTCAATCCACCAAGAAGAAATAAAATCATAAATATTTATGCAGCTAAACAGGACACCCTAAAATACATGAGACAAACTGAAGGGAGAAAAGACGTCTCTACCAAAAAAGTTGGAGACTTCAAAACACCATGTTCATCGATGGATAGAGCATCCAGACAGAAGGTCAATAAGGAAACAGAGAATTTGAATAATAACATAAATGGACCAGGCTTAACAGACATATACAGAATTTTGAACCCCAAAGGAGCAGGATGTATATTTTTCTCAAGTGTCCATGGGTCATTCTCCAGGATAGATCACATGTTGGATCTCAAAACAAGTCTCAATAAATTTTAAGAGATTGAAATTATACAAAGCTCTTTCTCTGACCATAATGAATGAAGTGGGTAATCAATAACAAGGAAAGATAAGGAAAATTCATAAATTTATGGACATGAGACAACAGACTTTTAAACAACAGTGGGTCAAAGAAGAACTTGCAAGAGAAATCAATAAACATCTCAAGATGAATGAAAATGAGAATACAAAACTTATGGAAACAGAGAAGCAGTGCTGGGGGGGCGTGGGGGGGGGTAGATTTAGAGCCCTAAATGTCTACGTTAAAAAGAAGAAAGAGCTAACAATCAAAGACCTATGGTATAACTTGAGGAAATAGATAAAGAATAGCAAACTAATCCCAAAGCAAGCAGGAGGAAAGAAATCACTAAGATTAGAGCAGAAATAAATGAAATTGAGGCTAAAAAAACCAATAGAGAATCAACAAAAGTTGGTTATTTGACAAGATCAACAAAATTGGCATACCTTTAGCTAGACTGACAGATAAAAAAGAGAGAAAATGCAAATAAAAAAAATCAGAAATGAGAGGGGAGATATAACTACTGTCCCCATGGAAACAAAAAGATCATAAGAGGATACTATGAACAACAAACAAAACAACCTAGATGAAATGGACAATTTTCTAGAAATACACAAATAGCATACCCTGACCTCAGAAGAAATAGAAGACCTCAACAAACTGATCAAAAGAAATTGAAACGGTTATCAAAAACCTCCCAATAAATAAAATCCCAGAACCAGATAGTTTCACAGGTGGATTCTGCTAGTCATTCCAAAAAAGAATTAATATCAATCTTGTTCAAACTCTCACAAAAAAGTTGAAGAGGAGGGAATACTACCTAACTCATTCTATGAAGTAAAAATCACTCTAACACCCAAGCCTGATAAAGATACTACAAAAAAAGAAAATTACAGACCAATTTCTCTTATGAATATAGGTATAAAACTCCTAACAAAATACTTGCTAATTGAGCCAAACAGCAAATTAAAAGAATTATGCACCATGATCAAATGGGTTTTATTATAGGTGTGCAAGGATAGTTCAGCACAAAATAAATTAATGTATAAACCACATTAAAAAATTGAAGGGGAAAAACCCCATTATCACCTCAGTTGATGCAGAAATGGCATTTGACAAAATCCAGCATCTTTTCTTGATAAAAACATTTCAAAAGATAGAAATAGAGGGAAACTTCCTCAATATGATAAATGGCATATATGAAAACCACAGCTAACATCATACTCCATGGTGAGAGACTGAAAGTGTTCCTTCTAAGATCTGGAACAAGTCAAGGATGCCCACTGTCACCATTGTTATTCAACATTGTGCTAGAAGTTCTAGCTAAAGCAGTTAAGCAAGAAAAAGAAATAAAAGACATCAAAATTGGAAAGAAAGAAGGAAAACTTTCACTATTTTCAGATGACATTATCTTTTGATAGAAAGTCCAAAAAGTCTACAAAAATGCTACTAGAACTAGTAAACAAGTTCAGCAATGTGGAGGTATACAAGATCAACACACAAGAATCAGTAGTCTTTCTATGCACTAGTAGAGAGTGATCTGAGGAAGAAATCAAGAATAGATTTCCATTTACAATAGCAACAGAAAGAACCAAATATCTAGGAATATATTTGTGTTAGTTTGCCAGCTGCCAGAATGCAGTGTACTAGAAATGGAATGGCTTTTATAAAGGGAATTTAATAAGTTACAAATTTACAGTTCTAAACTTATGGAAATGTCCAAACTAAGGCACCCAGGGAAAGATACCTTAACTGAAGAAAGGCTAGTGCATTTGGAACACCTCTGTCAGCCTGCAAGGCACACTGGTCCCTTGTTTGTCCCTTGCTGGTCCCTTGCTCCTGGGCTCCATCACTTTCAGTCTCTGCCTATGTGGGGGTTCCTCACTTTGCTTCTCTGGGACTGGCTTTCAGCTCTTGGCTTCCCTTGGATCTCTCCAGGTTCTTGCTTGGTTAACATCTTATGACAATGTCTGCTGGGCTCCAAGCATCTCCAAACAGCCATATCACTGTTCTCCACATCTATGTCAGCTCTGCTGTGAAGTTTCTGTCAGCTCTGAGGCTTCTGTCATTTCTGTAGGCTCTGTCACTTCCGGCTCTCTCTCCAAAATGTTTCCTCTTTTAAAGGATTCCGGTAAACTAATCAAGACCTACCTAGAATGGGCGGAGTCACATCTCTGTCTATCCACAAGTTAACACCCACAATTGGGTGGGCCACATCTCCGTGGAGATAATCTAATAAGTTTCCAACCTACAGTGCTGGATGGGGATTAAAAGAAACGCTGCCTCCACAAGATTGGATCAAGATTAAAATATGGTTTTTCTGGGGTATATAATACTTTCAAACTGGCACAACATTTAACCAAGGATGTATAGGACTTGTATAAAGAAAACTATAAAACATTGCTTATAGAAATCAAAGAAGTCCTAAGTAAACAGAACGACATTCCATGTTCATGGATTAGAAGGCTAAATATTAATATGTGAGTTCTACTAAAATTGATTTACAGATTCAAACCAGTCCCAATCAAAATTCTAACAACCTATTTTGCAGAAATGAAAAGCCAATTATCAACTTTATTGGAAAGGATATGGGACCCCAATTAGCCAAAAACACCTTGAAAAAGAAGAATGAGGTTGGAAGGCTCACACTTCCTGACTAAAGAATATTACAAAGCTATAGTGGTCAAAACAGCATGGTACTGGCATAAAAATAGACATATTGATCAATGGAATTGAATTGAGAGTTCAGAAATAGACCCTCATATCCATGAGAGTCTGACTATGCTTCCAAGTCCACTCAACTGGCATAGGATGGTGTCTTCAAAAAATGGTACTGGAAGAACTGGATATTCATACCTCAAAGAATAAAAGGGGAGCCATATCTCACACCTTGTACAAAAATCATCTCAAAATGGATTAAATACCTAAATATAAGAATGAGAACCATAAAAGTCCTAGAAGAAAAATGTAGGGAAGCATTCTTAAGATTTTGTCATAGGCAATGGCATCTTAGATTTTATACCAAAAGCACAGGCAACAAAGAAAAAAATAAACGGGTCCTCCTCAAAATCAAAAATTTCTCTGCTGCAAAGGACTTTATCAAGAAAGTGAAAAGGCAATCTACTCAATAGGAGAAAATATTTCGAAACCACATATCTGATAAGGGTTTAATATCCAGAATAAAGAAATTCTACAACTCAACAATAAAAAGAAAAGCAACCCAATTTTAAAATGGGCAAGGGACTTGAATAGACATTTTTTCAAAGAGGAAATACGAATAGCTAAAAAGCACATGAAAAAGTTGTTTAACATCGTTAGCTTTTAGGGAAATGCAAATCAAAACCACAAAATACCATTTCGCACTTACTAGAATGGCCACACACACAAAAAAACATAAAATTGTCAAGTTTTGGAGAAGACATGGAGAAATAGGAACACTCACTCACTGATGGTGGGAATATAAATTAGTGCAGCCACTGGAGACAGTTTGGCAGTTCCTCAGGAAGCCAAGTGTAGAATTGCCATATGATCAGCTGATCCCGCTACTCAGAAGAACTAAAAGCAGAGATCTGCACAGACATCTGTATACCAGTGTTCTTGGTGGCATTATTCACAATTTCTAAAAAACTAGAAGCAACCCAAGAGTCCATCAACCAATGAATGGATTAACAAAATACTACTCAGCATTAAGAATAGAAGTCCTGATGCACACAACATGGATGAGCCTTGAGGACATTATGTTGAGTGAAATAAGGCAGACACAAAAGGACAGACACTGTATGCCCTCACTGATATGAACTAATTATAATAAGCAATCTCATAGAGAGAGAATTTAGAATATAGGTTACCAGGGATAGAATGGTGTAGAGAATGGGGAGCAGATGCTTAATTTGTACAGAATTTGTAATCAAGTTGATTGTAAATGTTTGGAAATGGATAATGGGATGGTAGCATATTATTGTGAGTGTTTTTCGCAGCACTGAATTGTGTATTATAATGTGGTTGAAAGGGAAGTTCTGGATCATGTGTTTTACTAGAAGGAAAGTTAGACACTAAAAGATGGGGCTGTATAACACAGATGAACCCTGTGGTGGACGATGGACTGTGATTAGCAATACAAATAAAAGAATGTTCTTTCAAGAATTATAACAAATATATGTCACTATTACAAAGTGTTAATAATAGGATGGTATATGGAAAAAATACACCTAAGGCAAACTATGGACGTAGTTAACAGCAATATTTAATATTCTTTCATCAGTTGTAGCTGATGACACAATACAAAGTGTCAGTGATGGCAGGGGAGGGGATATATGGGAACAATGTATTTTTGCATGACTACTATGTAAACCTACAATTTCTCTAATTCATAAAACAACAGTATGCTAAGTGAAAAAAAACAGACATAAAGTACCGCATATTATATGATTCCATTTGTATGAAACATAAATGTAAATAAATCTGTAGAGACAGAATTAGATTAGTGGTTATGTAGGGCTGAGGAAGGGTAGAGGGATTGAGCAGCAACTGCTAAGGGGTGTAGGGTTTTTCTATTTGGAGTAATGAAAATGTTCTAAAATTGATTGTGGTGACGAACGCACAGCCCTGTGATTATACTAAAAGCCATTGATTGTACACTTTGGATGGAGTACATGATATATGAATATATCTCAATAAAACTGCTTTATAAGAAAAGAACTTATTCTAAGGAATTGACAAGATCCTTGGACAAAGATTTGGGAGCAAAGATGCTTATTGCAAAGTTATTTATAATAGCTAAAATACTGGAGCCGAATATCTAGCAAATGGAGAATGGTTAGGTACAAGATTAAAAAATTATGTAGCTACTAAAGATCATATTTAGAAGAATATTTAGTGATGTGAGAAATGTTTACAATGATATGCCTATAGGTTATGCATCTATTAAGATCGATTTTGTATATAAAAAAAGCACATAGAAAACAGAGAGGAAATCTGTGATTTCCAGGTGGGGTAATTATGGTTTATTTTCCTGTAGCTTTCTATATCTTCCAAATATTCTCACATGGGCATTTGTTGTTTTTAATAAGAAAAAATATGGTTTGTAAAAAAGTAAAATATTATGTTATCATCTAAGCACCTAAAATATGCTAAGGGAACTCAGAGATGGCAAGACAGAGTCCTTGACCACGAGGAGTGAACAGCTTGGTGGTGGTGAGAATGATGCGAGAAGAGCACTGGGATGGCGTGAGAGTGATGGGACGGGATGAGGGAAAGCTCCTGGAGGGGCGGGGGTTGCCTGGCCTTGAAGGGTTTGTGGTTTCAACACAACCCTTGTCTTGTCATCTCTGCTGCAATTAAATCTATTGACTGTGCTCCCTGCTTCTTTCCTGGCTCCACTGGTCTGGGGTACTCTGCCACTGTGATAGGTTTATAATGCTTTAGGGTTTTTTCTCTCCATGCTCTATGTAGGCCCAACTCCACCAAACTGGATATTCTCAAGCAAGCTCACTGCAGCAGGCTTTCAAGTGTTCAATCTGTCCCGTGGTTTGCATACTCTCTAGCAAGGATCGCCTTGCTCAGAGATCAACGTCGTGATCGGCAGGACCTCCCCACCCCACCATGCCACCTGAAGGAGCATCCCAGCAGAAGCCAAGGGTCCTGGGCTGCAGAGCTTGGAGGCAGGGGCTTCTATTGTATGGTGGGGAAACAAGGCCTGCAGAGGGGACAGGGACTTGTCCAGGACAGGGTGAAGCCCACTAGCAGATCTGGGACTGGGTCCTTGCTTTGCTGACACCCAGGGGCTGCACCTGTCTGCTGCAACCTCCTGTGGCCCCACTCTCATACTCTGGGTTGGAGGTGGCCTGACCCTTGCTTTTGACAGAAATCTCAGGCTTATAGCAGTGGTGCAAAAAAGACAAGAGCAGGCTCCTGGTGGGGCAGCTGGAGTCTATTAGTACTGATATGAGATGATGAAAATTATTTTTGTGAGTGCATCAGGAGACCACCTGGATGTCTTTTTAAAATCATAATTGAAAAAAAGATTACAGATACTGTCTTCTAAAAAAATTGTTTTTTAATTCTTAATAATTTTATATTTGAATTTGTATTTTGTAAATAAAATCTGATGGGACAATGGAGCATGTGCCAGGGACTTAGTACCTCAGCTCCCTCATGGTCTTGCCTCCTGCCACCTTCCCAGAATGGTTCTTGAAGGCCTGCTCCCTGACCATCTAGTACCCAAGCTCTGCTGAGCCTCTTTGTCCCTCCAGCCCCTATCCCACAACTGCTGTGGCTTTCCATCCCCAGCAGGAGCCTGGGAACAGGCGAAAGGCAGGTTGGGGTTGGGCGCATGTCCCATAGTGTCTTGGAGCAGGGCCTGGTAGCGACTGCTCCCACTTCAGGGTGATAACACCATGGTGAGCCTGGTGGGTGGCCAGCCCCAGGCCAAGTCTCTGTGGGATGGAGCCTCTCACCTACCCCAATCCAGGTACTTAGCAAATCCAAAGACAAAAGTTTAGCAATCCTTGAGGGTCCCATGTGCCATGGTCGGGGTGATGAACCCATAGAACCACCCCAGCCACAGTGTGATGAATCACTCCTAAGGCCAGCAGGAGGGGAAGCCTGACAACATCAGCTGGAAAAGCACACCTGTGCCTTGATCTTGATTGTGGGGGGGGGCCATATCACCTTGTGAGGAGCCACTCACCCTGCAGCTGTCCTTATGCTTGGCAATGCTCCCTCAGCAATCTCCATGCCTGGGGACATCCACTCTTCCTTCTTCCAACCTTCTAGAATCTGACTTTCATTTGCCTTTTCTGACCAACTTAATGAACCCTCTAGGGAGGAGCTACAAAATACCAATTTCACATTTGTATATCATTTTGGGGTTTCTACATAGGGGTTACATGCTCTTATATTTGCTTCAGGTAATGTAAAGATGAACAGTAAAATTTGAGCTAATAACTTAAAACATTAACCTTTCTTTACTTAGAATGACATTAAATAACAAATCAAAAACACTATGATAAAACCAGAGAGAGACCGCAGAAGAAAAGAAAAAGTTTTATCTATATCTTTAACAGCACTTTTATCCTGCTTTTTAACCTAGGGGCTCCACATTTTCATTTTCCACTAAGCCTCATGAATTATGTAGCCAGCTCTGGTTACAACTTGCTCCCTGTATCAGCCAACGCTTGTGCAAATCTGGTAGCTGAACTTGAAGCCGATGGCTGGAGCCCAGTCCCAGAATAATGTTACTTTCCATGAGTGCCCTGTGGTGACTCACATCTCAAGACTGTATATTTCTCACTTGTCTGCACGCAAAGTAAAAGTGGCTATTTTTATAGAACAAAAACCCAGGGAAAATATGGAATTCAGCCCATCTATATGCAATGCTGCACCTGAGACACTCAGCACACATAATAAATCTGTCTTTGGAAACTTGCTCCTTTGCAGTTTTGACACAGATAAATGACAAGTATTAAATCTTAAGGGCAAAGAACCAGCTGCTATAGTTATTGAATTACTGAGACACAAGCCTCCAGGCCTGCTGATGCAGGGTATTAGCCAGAGGGCCACCTGGAAAGTGGTACAGGTGAACTAGGAGAATGTCAGAGGTGACCTCCGATGTCTCTGTCTTTACTAACCCAAAGAAACTCAGGGTCACATATCATATCCTGAATCTGAACTTTGAAAGCCATTTCCACAAACTTGGACTCCAACCAGTAAGAGGTTCTGTCCTTGTTGAGGACCGATGCCACACTTAGTCACTGGCTCAGGACTTGGATTGTTCTAGTGAATTCTTTTTTAAAGCCAGAATGGGTTTAAATGGAAAAAACAAGAGCAAGGATTAGCAAAAGATATATATGCTCACTATTTAACACAACTCTATTGGTAGGAGGCAGAATGAGGATAATCATAGAATATCAGAGCCAAACATACCCGGGAGATGAGTGTGCATATATGGGTCATCTCAATAATGAGCTGTTTCCCAGAATGTCAGCAGAACTGAGGTAAGAAGAAGGATGGGGTTCTGAGGTGCTGGGCCCAGCCAACGCAATAAAGGCTGACAGGGGCTCAACAAAGAAGCCCCCACCCACCTCTTAGTTCAGCAGAAGCTGCTATTGACCCAGCCACATCCTCAGGCTAGAGCTCTTGGCAGGAAGAGAACACCTAATAACAACAGCTACACTTATTGAGCGTTTCTCTTATCCAACAGCTCTTCTCAGAGATACACATGGATGAACTCATTTAATCATCATAGCAAGTCAATGAGGGAGGCCCTGTTATTAATTCCATCTGACTGAGATTGAGGAAAATTTGCCAGTGAGACGTGTAGTTAGGCTTTTAACCTGAGATTTGGAGCCTTCCCTCTTAGCCTTTTGCTATGCTGCCTGTCTGACCAGACAGAGGGCACACTTACCAGAAACAGATGAAAGTGCTCTAGGTCAGAGTGCTGGCTAGACAACCACCTACGGAGGAGGCAACCCCTGATGCCCTCGGATGGCAGCAGAAGCCCAGCACAGCTGTTACAAAGGCCATTTCTGGGAGCACCACCCACACATGTGGCTCTGCTCCTGGCCTTCTCCTTTCCCTGGAGTCACGACATGAACTTAGAGATGGATGCTAACATCCTTGTCTATTCCCTATTCCATTCCCCTCCAGGAGAGAGAAGACTGCATGGTATGGTCACAGAGCCCATGCTCCCTGGACCTGACATCCTACATGCCGGCTGTAACTTTGAACAAGTCTCTTAACATTTCCAGGCCTCCATAATGGACACCAGCAAAGCTGCACAGGGTGGGCTAAGAGGATCAAATGAATGATGGTGTGTGGAAGCTGTTGTAAATTGTTTATTGCTAGTCAACGCTCAAGCCATTTCAGTTTCTTCACAACTTGGGCCAGCTTCCTGAGGGCGCTCGAAAGCATGGACTTGGGAGCCAGACAGACACAACAAGTCACTGAACCTTTCTCAATCTGTAAAATGGGAATAAAACCTACCTGAGGCATGTCAGAAGATATATAGAAACTAATGCATGAAAATGAATAGTAAAAAGTTTGTATGCCTTAAAATGAGTTAGTATATAATACAGTCACTGATAATAGTGCTTGGCACATGAAGGTGAGCTATCATTATTAAAACTTTTTCCATAAATATAGTTTTAAGCCCAGAAAAAAACACAAGGCATGCAAAGTTCATAGTGCTGTTTCTAGCACATAGTTTGTGCTCATTAAATACCATATACTAAGCTACTGTTACTACCATTGCTATTATTGTTACCAATCATGGTAGTGATAGAACCCACCTTTAGCAGATCTAGATTTTCTCTCTTTGACCTAAATTCAGTCTGACACCTCAAACAAGGGGAACGGAAAACATTCAGATGTTCTATTGTTTCAGAACAGAAGTACCAGGTTCCTTAAGATAAGATCGATAGTCTGAGAGACTGGGATGAAAATCAAAAACCATCCCCAGATCCTCGTGCCCCTTTAGGACTTTTAGGACCTTGCAACATTGGGCACAACCTGAGGGCTAATGAGAGATGCCGGCTCTCACTAGCCCCACTCCAGACTTCCTAAATCAGAATCTGCATTTTAACAAGCTCCCAGATAATGCCAATGCTCCGAGTTGAGCCTTAGCAAACGACTCAGCAGGACTCTGCCTTTCTCAGCCCAGCCTGCCCCAGACAGTAGAGCTGGACTTCATCCTTAATTTCCTACTGCCAAAATCTGGATAAGCTGGCTTTAAGGATATGCAACCTGTACAGCTACACCGGGCCCCATGCTCAAAATGGCCCCATGCTTGTTTAATACTCTGCTCTTGCTGTCTTGAAATCGTAATATAAATTTTTAAACAAGGGCCCCACATTTCAGTTTGTACTGGGCTCTGCCAGTTATATAGCCAATCCTGCTACCTCGTATCCAGATCCCCTCTAGGGCCCGGGTCTCGAATTTGCCTGACTCCTGCTACCTTCCTTCTCCAAGCCAGATTCTACTCCATATGCCCTGAGCCCAGATTCTACCCCACAGACACAATCCTGACCCTGTGTGCTGGTTTGAAAGGATGCATGGACCCTAGAAAAGCCATGTTTTAATCCGAATCCCATTTTGTAAAGGCAGCGTTTCTTCTACTCCCTATTCAGTACTGTATGTTTGAAACTGTAATTACATCATCTCCCTGGAGATGTGATTTAGTCAAGAGTGGTTGTTAAACTGGATTAAGTGGAGGTGTGTCTCCATCCATTTGGGTGAGTCTTGATTAGTTTACTGGAATCCTATGAAAGAGGAAACCTTTTTGGAGAAAGGGAGATTCAGAGAGAGCAGAACGACATAGCCATGAGAAGCAGAGTCCACCAGTCAGCGACCTTTGGAAATAAAGAGGGAAAATGCATCCCAGGGAGCTTCATGAAGGGAAGCCAGGAGAGAAAGCTGGCAGATGACGCCGTGCTGGCCACGTGCCTTTCCAGATGAGAGAGAAACCCTGACCCTCTTCGCCATGTGCCATCTCACTTGATAGAGAGACCCTGAACTTCATCGGCCTTCTTGAACCAAGGTATCTTTCCCTGGATGCCTTTGATTGGACATTTCTATAGACTTGCTTTAATAGGGACATTTTCTTGGCCTTAGAACTGTAAACTAGCAACTTATTAAACTCCCCTTTTAAAAGCCGTTCCGTTTCTGGTATATTGCATTCTGGCAGCTAGAAAACTAGAACACCCTGATCCTGGCTAATGTGTGAATTGAGGTGCAATGAAGCAGTACCTACCACCTACCTGACTAGAGATATCTGCTCTCCTGGGAGCAAAAATTGCTGGAACCAGACCTGAGCTGCCATACCTTTTCTAAATGTTTTCTTTTAGTTATCACTTATTTAATGTTTAAATTTGCTAGATGCTTAACACTACTTTAAAATTGCCTCAGCTCATTAAATTCCTCCAATATCCAGTGAACTATGTATTATTACCCATTTTACAGAGAAGAAAACTCAAAAAGATGAAATAATGTGCCTAAAATCAAATAGATCAAAGTAAAACCCGGATATACACACAAGTTTGTCTGAATTCACTGCATTACACTTCTTCATTGTACTCAGTGGTCTTCTTTCCTTGTCTGAACCTAGTTGCCTCCCACTAGCCCACCTGTCCCAAGAGCCAAGATCCCTGCATACTTGTGCGCCCAAGCTTTAACAACACTTCCCACCCCAGTTCTCAGGAGGCCCCACCCTTCCAGCGTTTACAAAGGAGGCATTTTTTCACAAGCACACAAAGGATTAGGTTTTAGTTTCTGTGACTGCCATAACAAGTTACCACAGACTTGATGTCCTAAAAGAACAGTAATTTATTCTCTCACAGTTTTAGAGGCCAGAAGTCTGAAATCAGAATCACTGGATTGAAGTCAAGGTGTTGGTAGGGCCACATGCCCTCTGGAGGCTTTAGGGAAGAATCTGTTCCCCGCTTCTTCCAGCTTCTGGTGGTGCTGGCGTGTCTTGGCTTGTGGCTGCATCATTTCAATCTTCAGGGCCAGCATCTTCATATCACCCTGTGCTCCTTCTTCCCAAGGCCTTCTCCTCCGTGTATGGATCAAATCTCCCTCTGCTTCCCTTTTCTAAAGATACATGTGATTGCATTTAGGGCCCAAATGGATAATTCCCAATAATCTCCCCATCTAAGATCCTTAACTTAAACACATCTTCAAATATTTTTTCTTTTCTTCTCTCTTTCTTTCTTAACTATTATTATTACTATTATTACTTTTTTTGCTATCTAAGGTATCATTCACAGGTTCCAGAGATGAGGGTGTTGATACATTTTGGGAGCCATTTTTCAGCCTACTATAGTCTAGAAAATATGCTAAGAAGGGGATTAAAAGGAAAAAAGAAAGTCTTCCTTGGTCCTGTCAGGAGTGTTTCTGAGCAGCCTCTTTATAGAGTAGCCTTTCCCAGAGAACTAGCTCCAACATACTGAGGCTGCTACTCAGAGGAAGGGAAGGTTTGGGAGAAGGGAGACAGGGAGCCCCTGGTTAAAGCCCACAGGGATGCTGAGCCCAAGGCTGGGTCTTCTAGGGGTAGCAGAAGGAAAGTTCAGCTGTGCTCTGGAGAGTGTGTGCATTCCCTTCTCACATCCTTTTTCCAGCTCTGCAGGTGAACGTTTGTGAAAACCATTGAAGATGTTAAAAATTCTGCACTGAGACCATCATCTTTTCCAACACTGGCCAACAGACAGAAGAACAGGAGAATACACCCATTCGCCTTTGTGGCTATTACCTGTCTTTGTTTCTTTTATTACTCAGTTAGGCACTTTCTGGTTCTGCTACACGCCCCCCCCCAACACACACACACATGTCACATTCTTCCTCATTCCTGCGCATTGGGTAAATCACTCCCAAACAGGGAAACCCTGGGAGGCACCATTGAGTCACACTCAAGGGGCAGAAAGTACAATAGCCGTTTCCTGAAAGAAGAGGGGAAGAGACTGGCTAGAAACAGGTGCCCATGGAGAAGGCCAAACCCCGCAGGAATGGTCTGCAGGCAGATGCAAAGGTATGCCCAACAGGACTCACCTCTCAGTCTTGCACCTGTGGGTGGGGGCTTTAAAACTCAGGGCCTTATAGAGACCACAAAAGGAGGAGCTCCAAAGAACTGATGTTCAAATGTCCCCCAGGTAACATTTGACAATACCTAGAGACATTTTTTTATCATCGCGACGCAGAGCTACCACTGGCATCTAGTGAGCCTGCTATGGAATGAATTTTGTAGTTGTATATATGCACGCACATCCAGAACCAGTGTTGGTGTGACTGTGGCATCGTGAGAGGTCCCTCAATACCAGACACTGCTGTACCCTTAAACCTGGCATGGCCAGAGCAGAGTCTCACCTGACATTATCAGTGTTCATTACTCTGGGCCAGCCCACATGCTTCACATTCCCTTCTGGGCAGGATAACCTGGTCTCCTATACCTTGGCACCAGGATGAACACACTAACTGCTTACATTGCTTCCTTTAAAGAGCAGACTTTGCCGCTGTGCTATTGTTCAAGCTGTCCCAGACTCTATGTGCTATCATACTAATCTGTGCAGGAGCCTCGACTTTCCTTTAATTAGAATGTCTCTTTCAGAGTTGGGCCAGAGCATCTCCAATAGGAGATGACGGATAGATGATTAAATAGACGGGAAGCATAGAGAGATAGGGAGATAGAAGGGGGTTATTACAGGGAATTGGCTTATGCTTTGTGGGAGCTGGCTAAGCAGTCCCTGCAAGGCTGTCTCTGCATCTGATGCTGGAGCTTGAAGTCCACAGGACAGGCAGTTAGGAAAGAAAGATTGTGGGCAAGTGGGAAGCCCTGGTTCAAGCTGGTACCCCACAAGGACAGAATGAAATCTGGGTCCATTCTTGTGACCTTGGTGATGAGGAAATCCTGCAGAAGCTGGGGTATCTCACCGCAGAGACAAGCGCACACATCTGGCCCAGCTGCTTCTTCATGCCAAGAAGCTTAGTTAGCAGATTAGCAAAAAAGTATGTAAGGTACAAAATGGTCAACTCCTCCCTTTCGCCCTTCAAAATCTCAAGAGATTCTTCCTGTGGCCTGCCCTGAATGGACACCTACCACAAAGGGAATTCTTGTGTGCTGACAAGCCAAGACAGTGCCTTATGTCAGACTCCCCAGGAAACTCTGAGATGGAGATATCCTCACAGGATGTTTATTGGAGAGTGTTCTTGGGTGTCACGAAGCAGAATGAAGGAGAAGGAAAAGCTTAATTGAGGTGCAGTCACAACACAAGCAGATTTTGCCTGGAGCTCCCTTTCAGATCCATCTGAAATCAAAGCCAACGCATCCGGCAGCCAGAAGGATTAGAGCCTGGTCCCAAGGTGGGGGATCTGGGCCAGCACCACAGTATCCAACACATGTGTTTCACAAAATGCCACCTACCTGTGATGAGTGCATCAAACATCTGCCGGAGGAGACATTTCTAGGTGGGATGACAAAACTTTGTGTACCTGCTGGGAGTTGAAAAACTCTCTCCATTACCTGAGGACCATTTGTTCAGTCTATGCTTCCGAAATCCTCCACTTGCAAATCATCTTCCAGCTACCAGGACTGGAGTTGGGATTTTTCAGTTTAAGTCCTTCATATCCTCTTACACTCAGGCTTCCCAACAGAACCTGGGTTCTGAGGAATGTGGAGTTGTGTAAGTTGTATGAATTATCCGCAGAGTGAGCTTGAATAGTCAGGACTAACACCTTGCCTGCAGAAAAGCTGGCTCTGACCTCATTCCCATTACTCTGCTGGGGGTGGGCTCTGATTCCACCCTCTAGGTCACTTTTCTAATGACAATGCTGAGTCCATAAGTGGCAGAAAAGACAAGGATGCCATTTTGCCACTTCCCACAGGCATCAAACCACCTTCTTACACCTAGCTATTCTTAAACATCCTCAAAGTAAAGTTGTCCTATGAACAAATGCAGGACATAGATGTCCTTCCAGCATCTTCTATCTCGGTGAGCGGCACTGCTCTCCATCTACTTGCACAAGCCAGAATCCGAGGTGCCAGGGATGCTGCTCTGCTGTAGCCCCCATATCACCCAAAACAGTCAATGTTGCCTCTTGAGGAGCTCTCCATCCTCCCACTCACTTCTCTTCTTCTTCACTGCTGTCCCTAACCCTCCTTTCAAGCTACCACCATCCTTCCTCTGGGTCCTGTAGTGGCCTCTAAATTTGTCTCCTCACATCTATCTACTCCTGCCCCCTTACAATCTGTTCTCCACTCCACAAACAGAATGATCTTTAAAGAATACAATTCTGATCATGCATTCCTATCCTCGTATTCCTTCAGTGTCTTTAAATTGTGCTGAAGATAAAGACCAAAATTCTTGATGTGGCCTACGAGGCCCTGAGAGGCTTCAGACCTCATCCTGTGCCTGACTGTGTGTCACTCGCTATGCTCCAGCCATGCTGGCATCTCTCAGTACCTTCTCCTGGCTGTGCATCTATTGTTATTTCCCACCTTTGCCTGCTTCATTTCTGTTAAATTTAGTGGTTACATGTGCTGGCTGTGCCATCGTATAGACAGGTCTCAAATCTCCAGCTCTAGCACTTTTTTAAACTGCTTGGTCTTAAGCAATTTACAAATGTTCTCCATATCTTAGTCTCTTCTTCTATAAAATGGAGGCAATGACAACACCTGGAGCTGTAGGAGTGAAGGAGACAATGCATGCAGGGGCTTGGTTCCAGGAGCATTCATGTGCTCAAACATGTCAGTCATAACTCGTCCTTCAGATCTCAGCCCAAGCATCACTTCCACAGGGAGGTCTGCCCTGGTGGAGCCCTCCCCCAGGCCAGGTCAGGGCCCCTCCTAGATGCTCTCCTAGCTTCCTGTGCTTTCCTCTAATGGCAGGTAGCGCCAAGTGATTTGCTTTCCTTCTACTCACATCAAAACAGAAACACTGCCTGTTTGCTCTTTATATTTCCAGTGCCTAGGACATTTTCAGGGCCCTAGAAAGCTCTGAAAACAAATACTCCCTTTCCAGTGCCAGAAGAGGTGCAGGTATGGGACAGTACATACTTTCTATCACCATACATGGAATTGGGGAGTTGGGAAGCCAGGGAAGACATCTGAGAGTGTCCTGGGGAGGACTTCAGGTATCTGACAAGTACTATATAAATGATCTGCCCAGTTCTAGAAAGCTCGGAGGAGTAGCACTAAATCAGCTCCCAGGAAGTGTAGTAGAAAGCTGCACAGCTCTGTCTGGTGCCTTCCTACTGGGCCTGAGGACTTTGGAGCAGGGCCCATTGCCTTTCTTCAGCACCTCTGCCAGCGGAAGCCAGCCCTCCAGGATGCATCAGCAGTCTAGCCTTGTTAGGACACCCAGCATTCTAGCCTGAGCTAGTTGCATTGTTTTAACTTCCATTTTTCCATTACAGAACATGTCCACCAAACATAAAAATTCCTCTGTGTTTGATCCAGAGAAGGGCCAGAATGATGACATGGAAGAAATCTTGTACTATGGGTTGGGAGGCCTGAATCCAAGTTCTAGCTTGCCATTAATTCACTGTGTGATCTTCCACCAGTTAGGTAGATACCTGATTCATTTTCCTCATTGAAAAAGAAAACATTGAGATGTAAGACTTCTCTGCTCCAGCAACCTATGTACTAGGCTATCTCTACCTCTTAGAGAACCTGGCTTTCCAATCACACTGATATCAAGTCTAGGCACATGGAGTCATACTCCACTCACACACACCTAGCCTGGGCTGAGCCAGTCACACTTTCTCTTCTGGGAATTGGACCATAGGCCACAGAGACAGAATTAGCTGGAAGGTATCAGGTCCCATAACCATAGGTTAGGGGAGATGGGACCAGACAGGTGCCAATACCAGGCACAGCCACATAATGACTGAATTTTTGAGATACAACCATGGCCTTAGAGAAGGAGCTGGACTATGAGAGAGGAGAATGGAGTAGAGAGAGGCACGTGGTCTCAGACAGAGATGGAGAGAGTAGTCATCTGATGACTTTTCAGCTTCGGTGAAGCCCAGTTGTGATTCCTACAATCACAGGAAACGCCCCTGTATACTTTACTGGGACCTGGGAGTCTAGAAGGGAGCCTGGGGCCTAACTATGAAGCATATCAGTGCTTACTGTGGAAAGTGTTTTAACCTGTCTACCCTTGCTGAGGGACCTGAAAAAGTCTTTTTTCAATGGAGTCTGAACCTGTTTTTGAGAGTCTTTGAAAAAGCAAGAGACAAAGATTCAGGAGGCCTGGGTTATATTTCCCTACCACAAAATATGAGAAGATGAGATGGCCTTTCGCTCCTCCTCTCACATACTCTATTTCTATATGATTCTCATAGTTCATCTGATTTCTACCCACAGAAGAGAAGCTTATTTAAGCTTCAATTTAAATAATTCAGTACCTTGCACATGGTAGGCCCTCAGTAAATGTCCCAGAGTAATTTAAGGTATGCCTTGGGCATCTGGAATTTCAAATCATATCTGAGTCCATCCCCATAATTTGCTAACATTTGATGAGCCATGTGGGCTGCAATAAAGCCTGTGGCTTATGAAAATGATTTCAGTGCTCAACTCTCAACCAGAGAGTATGAAACCCCTGGGAGGAAGAGTCCAGAATATCATTGAAGCTGACACAGAGCATAAAATAAAGAAGGCTAGACCAATCTCACTCATGAATAAACATGTGAAAATTCTAGACAAAATACCAGCAAATTGAATTCAACAGTATATTAAAAGAATAATTTACCATAACCACATAGGATTTACCCAAAGAATGCAAAGCTGTTTTAGTATTAGTAAATCTGTTTATAGAGCATATCAATGGGTCTAAGAAGAGAAACCATATGATTATCTCAATAAGAGGCAGCATTGATTTTGAAAAGGGACATTCTCTAGGAATAGATGATTCAAATAGACATTTGTGGGATTTTTTGGGGGGATGTGGTGGGAAGAAGACATTCTACATCTGATCCCCCTCTCTATGTTTGGGAAATCCCCCACTGTCTGAGGTTTAGGTGAAGTCAGAGCTACTTCCTACTACTGAAGCTGAAAATGCCAGCTGCTCATTGTCCCAGCCCTGAACCCACCCTTGTAACAACAGAGAAGCACTTAACTTAAGCTTGGAACGTGAAGCAAAGAAACCAGGCAGCAAAAAATTTCTATGGTGGTCTAGTATTAGCTCAGTCATCAGTTTCCATGGACAGCAGTGAAGGAGGCACAAGTAGCTGCATCCAGGGTCCAGTGGCCACAGTTTTGCTATTTCAAGCTTCAGCATTCCAAGTCCCATTGTTCTGTCTCATAATGTGGACTGTACTTTCAGCTGCACAGCCTCCCTTTGTTTCTGACTGGTTTCTGGGCATTTCTGTGAGCTATCCAGAATCCTTTCAATAAATCCCTTTTCTGCTTAAATCAAACTGAATCAATTTCTGTTGCTGGAATCTAAGAATTCTTGGCGATACAGAAGGCTATGTCCTTAACATGATAAAGAATATATCACTTGATATATATCATACATAAATAATAATGTTGCTATTAAAATAAAGAGAAAAACAAGGATTAACATTAGTACCACTATATATATATATATATATTTGCCTATGCATCTCTTTTTCTTTAAAGTCAGTTTTATTAAGGTACAATTTGCATACACTAAAATCTCCCGCTTTAAGATATACAATTTAATGAGTTTTGGCAAATGTACACAAGTTGTTTAAGCACCATCACTCTCAAAATATAGAACATTTCTATCACTCCAGAGAGTTCTCTTAGCCCCTTCTGTAGTTACCCCCTGTGGTAGTTAGATTCAGTTGTCAACTTGGCCAGGTGAAGGCACCTAGTTCTGTTGCTGCAGACATGAGCCGATGGTACGTGAACCTCATCTGTTGCTGATTACACCTGTAGTCAGCTAGGAGGTGTGCCTGCTGCAAAGAATGATGTTTGACTTAATTGGCTGGTGCTTGCAACTCAGCATACCTCATCTCAGCACTCACATTTTCAGCCCAGGCCTTTGGAGATGCAGAAAGAAATCACCCCGGGGAAAGTTGTTGGAACCCAAAGGCCTGGAGAGAAGGCCAGCAGAGATCACCCTGTGCCTTTCCACATAAAAAACAACCTCAGTTGGAAGTTAGCTGTCTTTCCTCTGAAGAACTGACAAAATCAATCCCCTTCTATTAAAAGCCAATCCATCTCTGGTGTGTTGCATTCTGGCAGCTAGAAAACTAGAACACCCTCCATGCCAGTCCTGGCAACCACTGACCTATTTCTGTCCCTATAATTTTGCCTCCTCCAGAAAGATCATATAAATAAAGTTATACACTAGTCTTTTGTATCATGTTTCTTTCACTTAACATAATGTTTTTAAGACTCTTCCATGTTGTAGCATGAGTAGTATTCCATTATACGGATGTATCAGAATTTATTTATCTATTCAATGTTTAATGGCTATTTGAGTTGTTTCCAATTTGGGACTATTAAATAAAGCTGCTGTAAACATTTGTGTACAGTTTGGGGGTGGGGGAACATATACTTTCATTTTTCTTGGGTAAGAACCTAAGATGGATCACATTTAGTAAATGTTCAATTTTATAATAGACTGCCAAATTGTTTTCCAAAGTAGCTGTATTCTTTTAAATTCTCACTAACAATGGATGAGAGTTGCAGTTATTCTGCATTCCTCACCAAAATTTGGTATTGTCTGTCTTTTAAAATTTTTGCCATCTCAGTTGTATAGTTTTAATTTTTATTTCTCTAATAACTCATGATATTGAGCATCTTTTCAGGTCTGTTTGCCATTCATATATCTTCTTTGGTGAAATGTCTGTTCAAATCCTTTTCCTATTTAACTGGGTTCCCATTTAATTATTGAGTAGTAAGGATTTTTTGTATATTATGTATACAAGTTCTTTATCAGATTTGTGATTTGCAAATATTTTCACCTAGTCTTTTCATCTTCTTAATAGTGTTTTACAGAAAACAGATGTTTTGATTTTGACAAAGTTCAATTTATCGATTTTTTTTCTTTCATGGTTCATGTTTACCATTGCCTAATCCAAGGACACAGAGATTTTTGTCCTATATTTTCTTTTAGATATTTTTAGTTTTAGCCCTTATATTCAATTCTATGATTTTTTTTGAGCACAAAATTCAATTTGTAGAATTTTTATGGGGAGAAGGAGAATGACCTAGACAAAATGATGGCAAAGGGAATGTGAAGGAGATAATGGATATGAGATTATGACTGATTCTGAGTTAATTTTCGTATATGGATTGAGGTGAGGTTCAAGTTTCACCTTTTGCTATGAACGTAAAAATCTTCAGAATATTATTATTTCACATTGTTCTAAATGTTCAAATTGGCATGATGAGATACAAAACAGAAGTAACAGGTGTAATTATGGGAAATGAGGAGTAAAACATCATTATTTATAGTCAATATGATTTCATATACCACAAAAAAAAAGATAATCCATTGAAAACCAATAGAAATAATTAGGAGACTTCAGTAAATGGATCAATTACAGGATAAAAATGCAAAAACAAAAAACTTTTCTGTATGCAACAGTAATCATTTAAAAGACACAATTGAGATAAAGAGTCCCATGCACAATATCAGCAAAAGATACATGTCTTCAAATAATCTTAAAAAATAAAATGCAGGGATTATACCATGGAAATCAGAAAGCTTTATTGAGGATACAACAGAGATACCTAAATATAGACATGTCAATCTCTTAGCTGGAAAACCTTATTGCACAGTCACTGTCAAAACAGTTTAGCATTCCTCAGTAAATGAAACACAAAATTGCCACATGAACTGAGTATTCCATTCCTAGGTATACACCCAGAAAAACTGACAGAAGAGACTCAGGTATTTGTTCACCAGTGCTCATCACAGCTTTAGTCACAATAGCCAAAAGGTAGATGCAACCCAAATATCCATCAACAGACGCATGGATAAGCAAAATGTGGTATATCTTTGCAACAGGATATTATTCAGCCATAAAAAGAAATGAAATGTTGGTATGTACTATAATATGGATGAAACTTGAAGACATAATTTTGAGTGAAATAAGCCAGATGCAAAAGGACAAATATCATATGATTGCTCTTACATGAGATACTTAGAATAAGCAAATTCATAAGGATAGAAAGCAGAATCGTGGTTACCAGAAGTGGTGGGATGGGAGAATTGGTGGAGGAAGAGGTAATTGTTAAATGAATATGAGTTTTAGTTTAGGATGATGAAAATAATCTGGAAATATATAATGGTGAAAGTTACACAATATTGTCAATGTACTGAATGTCAAAGAATTGACCACTTAAAGTGGTTAAAATTATTTTTTTTTATGTTCTGTATATTTTACCACAATTAAAAATAAAGTTTTTAAAATTCAATATTATTAAGATGTTAATTTTTCCAGTTGAATTCATAGTATTGGAATTTTTTGGAACATGACTGTATTAGTTAGGGTTCTCTAGAGAAACAAAATCAACAGGGAACACTTGCAAATATAAAATTTATAAAAGTGTCTCACGTGACCATGGGAACACAGAGTCCAAAATCTGCAGGGCAGGTGTGAAGCTGATGACTCCGATGGAGGGTCTGGATGAACTCCATAGGAGAGGCTCACCAGCCGAAGCAGGAAGAGAGCTTGTCTCTTCTGAATCCTCCTTAAAAGGCTTCCCGTGACTAGATTAAGCATCACTCATTGCAGAAGACACTCCCTTTTGGCTGATTACAAATGGAATTAGCTGTGGATGCAGCTGACGTGATCATGATCTAATTCTATGAAATGTCCTCATTGCAACAGACAGGCCAGCACTTGCCCAACCAGACAAACAGGTACCACAACTTGGCCAAGTTGACACATGTGCCTGACCATGACAATGACTAAATGATTCTAAAATTCATATGAAATAGTGAAAGGAAGAACAGCTGAAAAAAATCGTAGAGGGAGGAGTACCTGTGCTAACAGATATGAAGATATTTTTAAAATACACTATATTAAAATACTGTTTTTAGGGACCAAAGCCATAGAAACTGATAAATATGCTAGGATGGTTTAAATAAGCCTGAAATAGGACCTGATATATTTTGAAACTTCATACATGATCATTGAAGCATCACTCATTAGTTAGGAACAGAAATATTATTGGATAGCAAAATCTGAAAGAAAGAAGATAAGCTTAGAGGTTATTGGAGTTGTCTAAGAGAAATATAATGACAGAGAAGTTTGCTGCGTTCCTGAACCAGAGTTGGTCCAAAGTCATCAGACATGCAAGGACACCCTCTGGGAGCAGGCCGTTCAAGGCTGGTGGGTGTGTCTACAGATGGAGCAGGGCATTGCTATAGGTTGATTTCTCCTGCTGCCTCCAGGAGCTAGAGAAGCCTTCCTCTGAAGGAACCTAGCACAATTCTGTGTATGACTTGGGCTTTGGTGGCTTGCTAGATGGCCAGCCCTATAGACTCCAACACATACATAAGCATAGGCTTATGTCACAAGCAGCAACATGGGCTCAGGTGAAGGCCTACTTTGTCTGGGGCTCCCAGCTATGCTGCTGCTGGGATGAACAGCATGAATAGATGGGGTGAACAGCCGATGGCTAAATGGTGGAGTAAGCTGCACCCAGTAGGCACCTAGCACTGGAGAAAACTATACTGCTGAGAGATGGAGGAAATACAGCATGCTTTCCAGGACACTGGCTCCCTACTGACAAAACTTAGCATCATGCCAGCTGGCAAAGGAAACATTCAAAGGGCCCATTTCTATTTCCATAGGTCAGGCAGCAAAGGGTGAATTTGGGACTGAGGGGCAATATATTGATAACTGATGCAGGATGTGAGTGCCAAACCACACTTCTCAAACACATATAAGTCTAATCTCTGGACACAATTGCTAACATTAGATGGCCAAAGCAAGCACATGACCAAGTGCAAACTCAATAAGGCAGAGGAAGTATACTCTTCCTACAGGGGAAGGAGGAGGGTGTTGAAGAGTTGCTGATCAATATTCCAAAGAATCACAGAGGTAGTACTATTAAGATATATTGATGATTGAAAGGGAAGGTAAAGGAATGGGAGGAAGCAATATGATGACTTTTAGAGTTTGGGCATGAGACATCGGATGATGCTATCTACTGAGTGGGAGAGACAGGGAAATGAACCAATCTTCTGGGTAAAATCAGAATTCTGTTTTGGACTTTGTAAAATGGGACATTTATTTGACATCTAAAAGGAAATTGGGCTCAAAAAAAAGGTCATGAGATAGAGATAAAGGCATGATAATCATCAGCATATAGAGCAAATTTTATGCCTTGCATCATAAAATTCAGTTGAGATCAGCTGGGGAAAGAATGTAGGATCAGCTGGGGAAAGACCAGAGAGTTGTCCAGAGATGGAGCCCTGGACACTTCAATATTTATACAGCACTTAAGAAAGAAGGATTCAGTAGGGAGACTGCAAAGGGGTTGCTGGTGTTAGGAGAGAAAACAAGAGAGTGTGGTGTTATAGGAGCCAAGAGAAAACTGCAAAGGGGTTGCTGGTGTTAGGAGAGAAAACAAGAGAGTGTGGTGTTATAGGAGCCAAGAGAAAAGGTGTTCGAAGAGGGAAGGAATGCCAAAATGAGTAAAATGTTGCTGGGAGTTTGAATAAGAAGAGGACAGAGATGGAGGTTATTGGTGACCTTGAGAAGAGCTATTTAGGGGACCAACTCTACTAAGCATTGTGCTAGGTGCTAGAGATGACAAAATGAATAAGATACATTCCTTGCCCTTTAGGAAATCACAACCTCGTAGGGAAGGCAGACATGCAAATAAATCATTCCAGTACAGTGTGATAAATCTTATAATAGAATAACATTTTCCTATATGTGCTCCACTATGTAAGGGAGACGTTAATCAGCACTCCAAAACCAAAGTGTTCCAAGACCAAACAAATTTGGTTAAAGCTGCAGACCAAACCCCAGTTTCAGAAATTCACAGAACACACTACTATTTTAGAAGGTCAAGAAATTCTGGAGGAAAGAAATCTGCTTAATTCTGTGTCATGGCTAAACAAAAAAACATGTATTCTCGTGGAAGAAGATTTTATGTTTTGACATTATCTGCTAATATCCCCCAGACCAGAAGTTTTTTTCTTAATTCCAATTTGGAAAGCACTAAAATAATGTATTGAGGTAGGGCGTTTCTCAGGGAGGTTACCATAATTCAGTTCCCTAATGGGAGAAGTTTTAAGCTTATAGCCCTCCTGATGTGCCCTCCTGGACCAGTGACAGGAGACCAGGAATTTAGTGAAAATTTCTTGATGAATGTCTTACAATATCACAAGTAGTTAGCAAGGCCAAACTAATGAACAAACATGAAACCACCCTCTGATATTTTTGGTGTTGCTGCCAAGTAGGAGACATGGGGAATAGTATGAGACAGGGAACAAGACAAAGGAAGGATAAAGCTCTTTGCCAATCTGAGAAGGAAGGACACTGAAGAAGACTGAGGAAACCTCTCTGTAATTACATTGAAGAATTGCTTGACCATCCCTCAAAACAGAAAGCCTTTCTGACCAAAAGGGGGAAAAAGAAATGAAACCAAATAAAGTTTCAGTGGCTAAGAGACTTCAAAGAGAGGTGAGAGGACATTCTGGAAGTTATCCTTATGCATTATATAGATATTCCTCTTTTGTTTCTAGTGCATTAGAATAGCTAGAAGGGAATGCCCAAAATTGTTCAACTGTGATCCAGTAGCCTTGATTCTTGAAAATGATTGTATAAACATACAGCTTTTACAGTGTGACCGTATGATTGTGAGACCCTTGTGACCAATACCCCCTTTACCCAGTGTATAGGCAGATGAGTAAGAAAACAAAGACAAATAAATAAATAATAGGGAGGAATAAGGGGCATGGGATGTTTTGGGTGCTCTTTTTTATTTTTATTTTTACTCTTTTTTTGAGTAATGAAAATGTTCTAACATTGATTGTGGTTATGAATGCACAACTATATGATGATACTGTGAGACCCTGATTGTATACTTTGGATGATTAAGTGTTAGGTGAATATATCTCAATAAAATTACATTTTTTAAATCCCTAAAAAAGATTTAAATAAATCCCTCAAAACAGAAGAAAAAGATGTAGCTTCTTTCTAAAGCATTTTAATCACCAGAAAGTCTGGTGGCAAAATTCAAAGAAGTTACAACTCTCTTAAATACTGAAGGCCACATGATGCTCTAAAAAACAAACAAACAGATTAATAGAACTGTAGAGCTGCAAGCAACCTAAGAGCTCACAGGCTGAGGTCCAGAGAGAATAAGTGACTTGTCCATGGTTGACTCACCAACATGGCTGGAGCTGGGGCCAAGACCTGTCAGGTTGGAATAGCTCCAACTGCAGGACCCCTAGCACTATGTTTAGGGATTAGAAAGCCAAACTTTCTAGCTTGGGGATCTGGTCTACACATCCAGGTCTTATCTGGCACCAGCAAGAGTTAAGGAAAAACAACAACTCCATAGATGAAACAAGCCACAAATGGGAGGGAAATAATGGCTGGCTGCATGACTTAAGGTCCGACTTGCTTGCCTCAGGAATGACAAAGCAAGATTTCCCTGCAATTTGCCCCAGGTCCCATGGTCCAGCAGCGTGGGGCATGGGGACAAATGTCCCAGGGTATCCAGACAGCCCTGTGCTGCTGCAGCACACCATGGCTGGGAACTCCAGGTTGAACCCATGGGCCTGCATTCCTGGGGCAACCACGCACACGCTGCAGCAGAGCTGAGAGGTCTGGCTTCCATTTAATTTGGCAGTTTCCCCAGAGGTAGAAAAATTAGGGAAAATTAAATCACCAATGAGCTCCTCAGCAGTTTCAGATCGTCTTCAATTTTTTCCCTGACAGCTAAGGCACTAGAGGCAGCAGAGACCCCATTAATACTTTGTTTAGCAAAACACACACTGCTGAGCAAAAATCAATCTGTTAGTCCAGAGCTCTGGAATCACAGATTCATTCAGAACTGTCCTACTTTGGACAGGTAGAAAGGGGGAGGAGAGTGAGGCAGTAGGGTTCTCACTCACACCTACTGGTGGAGAACAAGAGGAACCCCAATCTGGCAGAACAAGGACAAGAATATATGGAGCCTGGAGGGAGGTTGGGAGGTGCAGATCACATTGTCCAGAAGATGTGCAGGCTCAGTCAAGGCTGGAGTATGTTCTAGTTCCTGGTGGATGGGCTGTTGTAGTAGGAGTCCAGACAGTAGAAACTGCTTCAGAGATATGGTGTTGAATGATGCTTCTGCAGGGCTCCAACCAATGTTTAGTAGGAGAATAAGTAGCAACCAATTTTGAGAGAGGATTGGGCAGGAGTGGTTGAGGGTGAGGGGCAGCTACAAGGGTTTGGCATGTTCCAGGCCAGCCAACCAGAGCTCAGCACAGGGATGGAAGCAAGAGGTCAGAGTCATGAGAAGAAGGGGCCATGAGCCAAGGTATGCAGGTGGCCTCTAGAAACTGAAGAAGGCAGAGAAGCAAATTCTTTCCTGAAGCTTCCAGAAGGAATGCAGCCCTGCCAACATCTTAATTTTAGATTTCTGACCTCCAGAACTATAAGAGAACAAATCTGTGTTGTTTTAAGCCACTAAGTTCATCAAACTTAACAACAGGAACCTAATATAGCTGGGAAATATGGGATGTCATTGTTCCAACTCCACATACATTCTGGATTCCAGGACTTCTTATAGCTAACCAGATAATGTAGCTTAGCGCATTATCATTCAGGAGGGAACCTGAATTCAAGCAAACCATACTCTATTGGTGGAAAGTACTCTTTCCAAAAGTGTACTTTTGATTGAGTTAATTCATCACTGTCCAATATAGAGTTTTCCTATCAAATATAGGGGCATAGTGATGGAGCACCTAATGGGTTTCAGGCCAGTAGACCTTAGTGGGGTTGGCTTCCCTCTTCTCCAACACAAAAAAATTGCCCTGGTCCAATCAGCTGCCAGGGCAGCAAGGTTGCTGTCAGTCAGCACAAATACACACATGCACAGACACACACAAAAAGTTATTCAAGAAAGAAAGGATTTGGGCTATTTATGGGTGTGAGAGTCACATACAGATTTTCCTACAGCCAGTAGTGTTTAACATGGAAAAGTTTAGGGAACAATCTTGAGGATTTTAGAGAAGAAAGACTTTTACTGGCCACTTTGTACCAACTTTGATGCTGCAGAGGTGATGAGCTTGAATTGTCAGAAACTTTACAGCCAAGACATGGGGTCCTTTCTTTTGTGTTGTTTGACCTCAGCTCCATTGTGTCTCCTATTCCCAGAGCTAACCTTGGTCCTCCTTCATAAGTCAGAGGCTGCCATTCCTCCTACCTCTAAAGTCTTGCTCCCTGCAGATTGGTTTGAAGGAAGACATAGGTTCTTTGCTCGCCCAGGAGAGGTACTTTTAGGAATTTAAAGGAAAGAATAAAGGATCTGTTAAAGTCAATTTCAAGTTCTAGGCCTGAAAATAGACATAGTCCTGGAGCTTCTGGAAATAGGCATGGCTTAGGAAGTCAGAGACATTTAAATTGCTGCCTTTGGACTGGAAGAAACCCAAACAATTAGAAGCATAAAGGCACAGAATTCATGGTTTGATAGGTGTTGATATATTCCTCCAGTCAGGTCTCTAGGTCCACTGAAGTCTGACTGCATTTAAAATCGCTGAAAAAAATGCATTATAAGCTCAGGCTGAAAACTCCTTGAAGATTCTATTTGGATAAACTATTTTCCTATATGGTTATTAAAAATTATTTATGTTTTAGTCACTTATGTTTTTCTCTTATAATATGCTACCTGTTTTATAAACAGTTGGGCATCATAGACCAAATGATCTTGAAATAAATTGGTGCATTTCTGTGGCATTTAGGAAGGATTTTTTTAATTCATTATTTATCTTCTTATTTACTTTCTATGACTTTTCTCTAAAATCAGTTCCATTGACTTTCTTAACCTGAGTCCTCATTCAGATTTCCCACTCCCTACCATTAAATTAGAACCTTTAAAATGCTTTAAATGTACTTGTCCGCTACAATGGTTCTGTGGGAATGAGCAGCAAAGGGCCATGGGATCTTCTGGGGATTATCTGTAGGAATGTGCATCTCCATTCTTGACTAGAATATTTTACAACCCTAGGGATAGGTCTTAAGTAATAGAAAATAGATAGCAATGCATAAGTCTTCTGTCCTCAGCAATGCAAATGATTCCTGTTCATGGCAATGCAAATTAATCTTGTCTGGCTGAGAATATAAATTTCTGAAAATCAAATTCTCATCTGAACTGGGTTTAATAACTTACTGGTTTCCTCATTAATTAATGAGTTAAATAAAATCTTTGACATGTGAAAGAAAAAGGGGCCACAGTAGCTGTCAACCCCCATCCTCATAAGAACTTTGATTCAAACACGAGGGGAGAAGAACCTCAAATTCATTCTATGCGGTGGATGTTGATATCCCCATTGTGCAGATGAGGAAGCCGAGGCTCAAAAAGGTTCAAGCTTGCCAATGTCACATGATAAGTGAAAGGAGCAGTGGGGATTTGAGCCAAACCCTGACCGATCCCAAAACCCATGCTCTTGTCATTGCAGTAATATGCTGGGTTTATTTTCTACTTTTCTTTTAGAAGTTAGAAATAAAAATGGGAAGTTGTTCAATCCTTTCACCCCTAAACACAAGAACTGGGGCTGGAGCACTGTGCCAATCAAGGCAAAACTGTTCCTGGTGGGAAACACCCCCCAGCACAGCAGGATCAGAAACTACTCAGAGGCTGCAATGTATCCTTGAAGTAGTCTTTCAGGTTCAAAGTGATCTGGGGTGGGGGTGGGGGTGGGTATACTTTTTTAAAGAAGATAGTTGAATCTGATGTCACTATGCTCCAAGCATCAATTCTAAGTAAGGACTTTACATATTTTAACTCATTTAAACAGCCCTGTGAAGATGGTCTTTGAATTTATATGTAGGAAAACTAAATAAGGCACACAAAACTTAAATCAGTTTTCCTAGGCCACTCAGCCTGTAAGAGGAAGAGCCAGGATTCAAACCCTGACAGTCTGGCTCCAGAATTTTATACAAGGCCCCCCAGTAGAACCCTGGGCTGTCATTCCTGCAAAAAAAACATTGCGTGGGCTGCCAATGCATCTTTGGGCTTAAATGGCTTTGATTCAAGGTCCCCATGCTCTGGACTCAACCAAGCTACCAAGTCCCTCATCTCTGGCTTTCCTCATTCAATTACTGGCTCCCAGTTCCCACCTGGCCACTCCTGTCTACACGCCATCTTCCCTGGCTCCTGAGCTGCTCATGCCTGCATCCTGGCCTGGCTCCTAGCACACCATTCAGCCACACTAGGTTTTACCCACTACCACATGATCCCAGGGTCAAGATCAACCCCACACCCAGATGTGTCAAGAGCATGAGGCTTGTTAGGGTCAAAAATGGTCCCCATTCTGGGGATGTTATCTGAAGAGAGACTGTTTTCAGGAACGGAAAGTAGCAATACTGAGGCAGGAAGAACATTACTGTGTGGATGAAAGATGACAAGCAAAAGAACCACAGAAGCACGAACTAGGATTCAGGTTATAGTCAGTTATGGTAGGGAAGATAACAGAAGCTGTTATGAACCTCTAGGGTCTGATGTAAAAGCAAATCTGTCCATGTTTATGCAAATAACGGAGGCTGCTAAAGAGGCTGTAACATTGAACATATGGGATTTCAACAGTCCTGAAATGGCCCAAACAAGAATTGTAGGATGGCAGAAAGGAGGGCCTGTGGAGCCAGGAGTGATTGGAGGAGACTTTGTTGAGCAATCAGGAAAATCATGGGTTATTTGGGGCAGTGATCTGAAAAGCTGAGTGCAACGAGGAATGAAGGGATGGTACGCAAATGCTAAAAGCAGCATTTTCAAACAAGTCTCATTTCAATTTAGTCTTCCCATCTGTGGTGGTTTTAAAAATATAGCTCCCAAATTGCCTGCAGCATCTGGGTAGCAGGGCCTGTGGGCAGACACCTGCTGGCCAGTGGGAATTTGGAATGACATTTTTGGATGAGGTCCTTGTGGTCCAGAGATTGATCAGTAAAGAAAACAGGCTTATAGAATCCCAGAATAGCAGAGCTGGGAGGTCCTTAAAGATGACTTAAACTTCCCTTCTTTAACCAACATGGAAACTCTCTTCCAGAAAAGGCAAGTGATATGGTCAGGGTCACACAGCTGATCAGTGATAGAGCAAGGACTAGAACTCCCCAGTACCAAGTCCCTGTTCAGGGCTGCAGCATCCCCTGGAGGGAGTAAAAGGAAGGCTCTTGAAAATGTCTCTTTAAAGGAGTTATAGAACAAGAGACGTGGTTGAAATGGAGAAATCAAGGGGGGAAATAAACAACAGGTTCTTGTTCCCTGGCTGCTAAAACAAATACCATACACTGGGTTGGCATAAACAATGGGAATTTATTGGCTCATGGTGGTTGAGGCTAGAAGAAATCCAAAATTGAGGCATCGGGCAGGCAATGTTTTGTCCTTGAAGACTGTGGAGTTCTAGGGCTGACTGCCAGCTGTTCTTGGGGCTCCTTGGCTTTTCTGTCACATGGTGATATCCTCTCCTTTCTCCTCCAGGTTCTGTTTACTTCCAGCTTCTTACATCTCCTGTGGCTTCTACTTCTGTGTCCAATTTCCTTTGCTTATAAGGACTTCAGACATATTGGATTAAAGCTCATCTTTATTCATTTTGGGTAGACCTTAACAAATAATATCTTCAAAGTTTTAATTTACAATTAAGAACATGTTTTTTCTTGGGTATATAATGCAATCTACAGATGGATAAATTCAGATCTGACTTCTCTTTAGAAAACAAAATTTATAATGATTATTATTTCTCATTAGCTTAGAGAAAACAAGAACAAAGATTGTCCTAACAAGATTACCAAATGGCAAGACTAGGAAAGAAGAAACAGTTGATACCATTGAAGTCAATCATCCAAGTTAACTATCTGCTCCAACACGGTCCCTTGATACCCAGGGTGCCTATCCATGGTCACACTTTTGTAGACAAACAAAAGCAGCAGCAAACACTGTATCTGTTCCAGGTGACTATCTCATAGCCCCCTCACTTCCTCTGGGCCTTCCATGTCTGTTCTTCTCTCCCTGGTTTTGATATTCCTTCTGGTCCTTTACCTAACCTGCTACTTTTTTTTTTTAAGCTACTGAATATACATGTGAGAAGACACATGGGCACTCTTGCAAGAAAAGAAAGATGAAATGCGAGAGGCCATGACAACATGGGGCCTTTTGCTTTTATAGATTAGCTTTATTCACTTCCCGTCCCCTTTCCTGGTTTGGGGCTTTTTCTCCTACCCTCCCTTCTTTTCAGGGAGGTGCCATGTGGCAGACATTGCATTTGGGTATTTGGTGGGTCAGTTGGCTCTACCCATCACGGTAAATGGCTCACTCAGGTGGAGGTCATTTGACTCTAAGTGGTTCAGCTGCTACTGGGTGGTTCCTGTAGGTGGGTAGCTCCAGGCAGTTTGTCTGTCTAGGACATGGAGTCTCCTGACCATCCTTGCTCAAAGGCTCCTTCACAGTGTTTTTCTTTCCCCTCTCACCTTTTCTAGCTTGCCTCAAATTCCCCTCAGAGAATTCTCATCCCTTAATCTTAAGGGTTGCTGAAGGCCAAGCGTCTGTTTTCTGTATCTGCTTCCTGCTTCTCAGAGGGTATAGGCCCTGCCTGGCAGGGTGTAGAACTTTCTGGCTATATGGTTTAAGCTGACAAGGGAGGCATCCAAAGGATAGTTAGAACATCTGAAAATCTTCGTATCAGCATTGGTTTGGTGTGAAAGGCTGCTAGTCGGGAAGAAATAGACTTGGTGAGAGGTTTAAAATTGCAAGGGCCAATCAATAGCAAGATGAGGATAGAAGTGAGCAGGCCTAGAAGAGATATTAGCTAAATGAAAATGGGGAAGAGTGAAGGAAATGACAATCCTTCAGATCCAAGAGTGAATCTGTAACCCCCTACTCTTCGACCTTGACTTCGTACTCAGCTTTAAGCTCCATCTTATTCTAATATCCAACTGTCCTAATGAGAAACTCTCCACTCCAGCTAAAGCTAGTGACCTTTATGCTAAACTGGCCCCCAGATCCTCTCAATTTAAAATAATTTTAAACACTTTGAACCCTAAATTCCCACCTGGTGGTGAGGGATGAGGTTATGACTCTTTCCACATCCCATCTATTGAGAATTTGGAGATGTGGGACAAGAAAGAGAAAGCATAATGTTGGCAGAAGAAAGGAAAAGGCAGCTGGTGTTAAATCTGAAAGGCACCATTGGCTAAAGCATCATCCTCACTGGTGCTGCTCCTACCAGCCAGTGCCTAGTTGGGGGCAGAAGGAAAGATGTGGGGTGCATGGGTCACAGGATCCTACCAATCCTCACAGCTTCTTTCTATAGCTCTACCTGTACCAGGTTCTCAGGCCCTGTGGTTTGCAGGAGAGAGTGCATGGACCTGCGTTTGTTAGGACATTTTAGTTGCAAAAAATCCAGTGATAAATTCATCAAAGCAAAGCTGGGGATTTATTGGATATTAACTAGGAAGCTAGGGGTGAAAATGACTTAAGTCATTAAGTTCTGCCTCTCCCTCCATCTTTCAGCCTGTCTTCCCTTTAGGTGCTGACTTTATTCTTCAGGCTGACGTTCTCCATGTGTTAGAAAATATGACTGCTGACATATTCAAGTTATTATCCTCAGAGCTAACTATCCCAAAGGAAGAGACACTCTCAGGAAAGACGATGATTGGCCCTACAGGATCATGTGCATATATCTGGACCAATAACATGACCAAGGAGAGGAGGTATTTCAAGTTGTGGTAGTGCATGGGGAAAAATACTATCACTAGAATCTCCAGGTGAGCCACATTGAATGAGGGGAGGGTGGTTCAAAACCAAAAAGACATTGAATAAGAAAAAAAATTTTTAAATAAGTGTTCTTTACAATCTTTTGCATCCCCCACTTGTCTGGGAAGTAGAATGGCAGATTACTTGCCACCTACAACTCAGAAACTTCTTCCATGAATTTACACAGGTTCTTGGCCAACCTATGGAAAAGATTCAATAGCCCCCATCTCCTTGAGCTTGTGCAAAGACATACCAAAGAGTTCTCTTATACCCTGTATGAGCAGCTTAGGAGCTTGAACATCAGTCCTAATTCCTGGAAATCATGTGGAAGTTGGCTGGAGAGCTTTCTTCATGATGCTGACCTAAACCTTTCAACCACTTTGAACACATATTTCAATTAGTGGATTGAATTATGTATCCCAAGAAAAGACATGTTCTTGATCTTAATCCTCATTCCTGTGGGTATGAACCATTTGTAAATAGGACCCTTTAAAGATGTATTATCAGTTAAAGTGTGGACTCATTTGTGAATAGGATCTTCTAAGATCCTATTTAGGCGTGGCCCAACTGAATTAGGGTGGGCTTTAATCCATATTACTGATTTGCTTTGTAAACAGAAGAAAACTGGATGCAGCGCATTAGAAAAGGCCACCGGAAAAAGCCAGATATCAGCAAAAAGCAGAAGAGCAGACGCAAACAAAGAGAGATCGCCATGTGGCAGGAGGCAAAGATGCAAGCAAAGGAACTCAGAAGACTGTAGCAAGTCATCACCAGAAAGCTACAGAGTTTAGGGAGAAAGCATGGTCTTGCCAATGCCTTGATTTTGTACTCCTAGCCTTCCAAACCATGAGCTAATAAATCCCTGTTGATAAGCCAATTCATTGTGTGGTCTTTATCATGGCAGCCAGGCAAACTAAGACATTCAGTATGAACTTTCAGTTTGTAACCCAGAGGAACCCCTACCAGCACAACAAGCAGCTCTGCTACAACCAGCCTGTGGATATGAATAGGATCTCAGTCACAGTAATAACTCAGATTTCATAACTTCTTCTACTCACACAAGACTTCAACCAACACCAAGGTACCTTTTGAGGTTTCTTGGGATTCCCAGGTGATGCCTTAGGTGTGTTCACACAATAGCCAATACTTTGAGCTCTAGGTGGCCTCCTCCATATCCCACCAGATCTCATGGTCTCTAGGTCTTCTTTTCTTCTGCTCCACAGGGTGTCCCCACTGATGCCTCTAAGCTCACCCTGTGCCAAAGCACTGCTTCGTCCAAGACAGTGGTGGACAGAAGTCCTCACTCCCTGACACAGTTTCCCAGGATCACTTGGAGACCTAAAATGTGTGACACCACATCTTACCAAATTCTCCATGATAACAGCTCCTTCAGCCTACATCTGCAGTCCTTCTCTCCAAGAGGTTCAGACATCTGTTCAGGAAATTGGGGATGGGCTAGGTAGCAAATCAGCTACATAAATAGAGCTTCCCCATTCATTCATTTTATATATATGTGTGTGTATGTGTATATTTTGGGTGTCCTACTATGTGCCAGGGACTGTTTAGATTTGGGGGATACAACAGTATCCCCCAACAGAAGAAAATAGACAAAGATCCTTGCCCTCATAGACCTTACACAGTTTAGTTTAAAAGATAGAAAAATAGATTCATTGTATAAAACCAGATAGTATATTATGTTCCATGAAGAAAAATAAAATAGTTGAAGGGGATAGGATGAAAAGAGAGGGCTCTCTTAAAAACAGTGGTCAGGGAAAAACTCTCTAGACAGACGACATTTTAGCAGAGTCTTGTAAGGAGTGAGGCATGCAGTTGTGGTGGGAAATGGCATCCTGGGTAGGGGGAACTGCAAATGCAAGGACCCTGAGTAGGGAGCATGCCCATTGTTTAGAAGAGCAGCAGGCAGCAAATGTGGCTGGAGGCCAAAGAACAAAAGGGAGTGTAAGAGATGAGCTCAGAAGGTAGGAGAAGGCAGACAGGCCTTCTGGGCCTCTCTGAGGATTTTATTCTAAATGTGATGGGAACATAGATACTGGTGCACATCTGATAAACTTTCAGGCTTATCTGGGTCCCCAGCTATAGAGATAAATATAGGGTGTGATGACAGCACAGAGCTTCCCAAATGTTCACATTTGAACTAGGTTTTGAAGGATGACCAGAAATTTGTCAAGTGGAGAAAAGAAGAGCAAGACATCCCAAATGGAGAAAAGAGTACATTCAAAGGTGAAGAATGGTGAAAGAGCAAATTGTGTTCCAGGAATGGTCAGCTATCAATCCGGCTGAAGTTGAGGATGGCAGGATGTTGTAACAGAATATTATTCTCCAGAAGTAACTGGGGCCAAATGGGGGAGGATCTTGCATAAAGCAGCATCTTTAGTTTCATTAGGAATGCACTAAGTTCTTTGAGAAGTATGTTTGTCCCTAATGAGCTGAAGTTACTTTGTTGCTCATTGCAGAGTAAGGAGGTAATGTTATGGGAAGACTAGGGCCTTCTCCTACCTCCTCCTCTCCACCTGACCCTCACTCCCTAAATATAGGCAGTTGTCATGGACTGCATCAGAAGTGTTAGTGGACTTGAGGCTTTCAGACAGCTTTTCCCTAACAACTCTTTATTTAATCTGGAGAAGAAATGTACACTATTAAATTAATTTCTGAACTGTCATTTCCAGGAAGCAAAGGACACCTGAGTTGAAGGCAGGGAATGGGGGATGGCTTGGGGGGCAGACAAGACAACAAAGAAGTCGCAGAATTCTCAAATTCCTGACCCATAGATTCATTCCAACATATGGGCTGCCTGGTGCTATAACAAAACCTTGTATTGAGGAGGCTCAGTAATTAAAATAAGAAATGAGATTCCCCTGATAGGTTATTGTACCCAGGGCCCTAAAAATGATGGAATACCAGCCTGCTTCTGCCAAGGCGTAAACCCAAAAGTAATTACTAGGATACTTTGCAGATTATTGAATAAATCCCTATAACTGGTGCATCGATTTATATAAGACCCAGAGATTTCTGAGAGATTTGAGAGAATATTAAGAATCAATCAATATTTTAATTTATTTCAGGGTCCTGGAGACTTCAGCTCTGCAGAAAGTTGCTGGGAGGAAATGTGACCTTTGAAATACGGCTGGCGGGCTGGCAGCAGTGAGGCTCCGTGAGCTACACTGAAGGACTTCTCTGCTCTGAAATGTTCTCCATCTTCATGGCCTGCATCGGGGCTTTCAGACAGCGACAGGGTGGAGAACATCATGGAGAACGTGCTAGAGGCCCTGAGCATAAGGTGCAGGGCTGAGAGATGCAGGGCAGAGTCCCCAGGGCCTGGAGAGAGGAACCTACGGGCTCTATGATTCTTCCCAAGGGGTCCTCCTATAGTCTAGGGACATTATAGTAGAGCTCTCGAGATCCAGCACCTTCTCCCCTAGGAAGCTGGGCTGCCTGGGCCATCCTCCCTAGGGTGCCCTCCCAGTGTTTGTCAGACCCCTCTTATAGCATCTCAGCACAGCCCCAAACTATAACCTTCCCTGTGTGTGATTCTCCCATAAGACGATAAGCTCCCTTTGGGCAGGTATCAAGTCTGATTCATTTCTGTGTCCCTACCACCTGGCTTCATGCCTGGCACAGAATAGGCAGATATAAGCAACGTGTTGAATAAATAAATGGTTGAATGAACTCAAACAAGAAAAAATAAGTATTTATTCACGAAAATGTTTCTTAAAGGTCACATAATATATTTGGATCAGTCAAGTTTCAGCAGCAGATAATTGGGTGAATTTAGTAAGGCAATGTAGGGAATTGAAGGAAGAACCACAGTGCCCTAGGGCTGATGACAGAGAAAGGGAAAAAGAGCTGTCATCAACCCAGGGTAAGATGGGAGTGAGGGAGGGAGCCCTAACCAAAACCTGGAGCTGGTCCTGTAGAGAGAGAACCTGACAGGCCCTGTGGCCTTTAGCAAGGGGGGAAGCCAAGGCCCAACAGACCTGCAGGGAGACAGCAGGGAACAAATATCCTGAGCCCTCCCTCCCTCAAATCTCCATGTCCCCATTGGCCAAAGTCAACCTGAATCCAGAGGGCAAGGGAAGGAGGGTAGTAGAGATAACTCTTGGCCTATTACACTCTTACTTATCTAACCTTGTGTGGGCAACTTGGGCCAGTCCAACTGATGGGCCTAATCCAGTGGTCCTCAACAGGGGGCAATTTTAGACCAGAGGGTTGTGTCTGCAGACATTTTTCTTAGTCAGGAATGGGGATTGCTACTAGTGTCTAGTGGGTAGAGGCTAAGGATGATGTTAAGTATCCTACAATGCATCGGACACCACCGCCACACACAGCAAAGAATTATCTAGTCCAAGATGTCAATAGTGCCAAGAAGGTTGAGAAACCCTGGCCTAACCTAATGTTTCAGAGGAAGCTGGCTCAGAGCAGGCTTTGTGATGCCTGGCACGGGCTAGAGAATATTGCATTCCTTGTTCTGGGGAAGGCAGCATCATTTGGACTGATCCACAGTCACTATATGACCTGTGTCCTGACTTATCTTGCCCCTTCAAGAAAAGGAGGCCCCTTAGTTCTCCCACCTCCTCTCCAAGAGCAATGTCCCCTGGGTGGTAGAGGGGCAGGCTGGTGAGCACTGGTCACGCTGTGGCCTCCAGACCTTGACTTTGCTTTCTCCTGGAGACCTGGCCTCTCTGATCACTCACTACCTCCCCAGACCCCCAGATTGTCACAATCCATCTTCAGTTTTATATTACACCATAAAAACATTTGGTAAAAGTGAATCAAGTCTTGCCATCTGTCTTTTTCACTTTTATTATGTTTGTAACATAAAGAAGAGTCAGAAGGAAATTGAATCCAAACTGCAAACAAGGTGCTACTCCCCCAGCAGCTGCCATCCCCGAGGCCAGGCTGCTCTTCAAAGAAGGGATTGACATCCTTGGGTGCAGAAGTCTGTGGTGTACTAAGTGCCTTCCCATTGTGATCCTGTGCAGCGATCATGGCAGCCCTGGAAAGTGGGGATTATGGTAGATGAAAAAACTGAGGCCCATCAAGGATAGTAGTTTGAGGTTGTACTCGCACCAAGTAGCACAGCAGGGTCTTAAACCCATACTAAGCCTGTCAACTCTAAATTGTAGACCAAAGCTGCTTCCTATTTCACCCTGACATGAAATTGTTAAATTGTTCCCATTAGGATTTAGGTGCTATAATATCTGTGGCTGCCACAAGTTGAGTGGCTTAAAACAACAGGATTTATTCTCTCACAGTGGTGGAAGCCAGATGTTTGAAATCAAGGCATTAACAGGATGATGCTCTCTCCAAAGTCTCTAGGGGACAATCTTACATTTCCTCTTTCAGCTTCTAGTGACTCCCTTGGCTGACGGCTGCATCCCTCCAGTCTCTAACTGTCTCCACATCAACTTCTCTGTGAGTCTGCACCTTCTCTTCTGTCTTCTATAAGGATACCTGTCATTGGAATTAGAGCCCACCCAGATAATCCAGAATTATCTCAGCTTGAGAACCTTAACTTATTTACATATGCAAAAACATTTTTTCCAAACAAGGTCACATTCACAAGTTCTGGGTGGACATATCTTTTGGGAGCCACCATTCAACCCAATAAGGGTAACATATTAAAAACTGTTGGAGTTAAAGTAACTATGGTCCTCAAGAGGGCCCCATTTTTTCCCCATCACATCTTAGAGAGTGTGCTGGTTTGAAAAGACTTACGTGTCCTAGAAAAGTCATGTTCTAGGTTACTCATGGGAGTAACCATTTCTCTTAAGCCCTATTTAGCACTACACATTGAAAATGTGACTAAATTATCTGCATGGAGATGCGTCTCCACCCATTCCAGGTGGGTTTTAATTGGTTTTACTGGAATCCTTTAAAAGAAGAGGCAGTTTAGAAAAACCTAGAGAACAACAAGAGAGAAAGTCATGAGATTTGGAGAGAGCAGAGAAGGATGATAGAACACTGCAGAACTCTAAAGCAGAGAGTCTACCAGCCAGCGACCATTGGAGATGAAGAAGGAAAACACCTCCCAGGAGCTTCATGAAACACTAAGCCAGAAGAGAAAGCTAACAGACTTCGCCATGTGCCCTTCCTGTCGAGACAGATACCCTGAACATTGTCGGCTTTCTTAAACCAAGGTATCTTTCCCTGGGTGCCTTAATTTGGACATTTTTATAGACTTGCTTTAATTGGGACATTTTCTCAGCCTTAGAACCGTAAACTAGCAACTTATTAAATTCCCCTTTTTAAAAGCCATTTCTGGTATACTGCATTCTGGCAGCTAGCAAACCAGAACAGAGAGTTTGTCCCCCAATTGATCCTCTGGGGCCAGAGCCAGGGAGAGAGTAAGACCTATTCATGTATTCATGCACATATTATTGAGAACCAATTATATGCCAGGTGCTAGGTGTGTAATCACCCCAGAACACCAGTGTGAGCAGGACAGGAGATCTTGAAAAAGGACTCTTGAAACCAGAAAAAAAACATAATAATGGTAAGCTACATTTTTGTGTAGCTTTGCTACTCACTGTGAACCAGTAGCTGTTTAAGTTTTTTGCATGTACTAGTTCATTGAGCTCTGTTTTGTATTGAATGTATCCCCCCAAAAGACATATTCAAGTTCTAATCCCTGGTCCTGTGAATGTGAATTTATTTGGAAATAGAATTTCTGAAGATAATGGTTAAGATAAGGCCAACCCTGATTAGGGAGGGTCCTAATCCAATATGTCTGGTGTCCTTCTAAGCAGATGAAATTTGAACACAATCAGTAACAGATAGAGAGAAACAGAGAGAGAGAGAGAGGAAGGAGGAGGAGAATGAGAGAGATGGCCATGTGATGGAGGCAGAGACTGAGTTCTGCCACAAGCCAAAGAACATCATGGATTGCCAGCCACTTCCAGAACTCTGCAGATTTCAGAGGGAATATGGCCCTGCCAACACCTTGATTCACACTCCAAGCCTCTAGAACAGTGAGTCTAAAAATTTCTGTTGTTTAAGCCAATTAGTCTGTGGTACTTTGTTTCAGCAACCCTGGCAAACTAAGACAAACCCCACAAGGTTGTACTATTATATCTCCCATTTTATAGGTAAGGAAAATTAAACCAAGCAGCTAAGGAAATTACTCAAGGACACCTAACAAATAGTGGCAGTCAAGCCCTAGAACCTATTCTCTTAACCATCCCCTGTCCTATAGGGTCAATCCCACGCATAACTGACCATCTATAAGGAGAGCGTAGACCCACTGTTAGCCAGGAGCCAAAATGATGGGATGGAATCCGGAGCTCTGCCACTGCGGGAAGAAGGGGAGTAATGTGACTCAGTAAATACCCATGGGTCTAGAGCAGTGAGGAAATGATGATTTACTATATTCTAATTAAAAACCCAAACCAAACAAAGCCAGGGAGTTGTAAAAGTTCTGCTGCTATGAAGCCAGTGCTAGGAAAACTGCAGCCAGGGATTTATGGGTAATTAAGTTATTTCCCAGACATGGGTGTGGGGCTAGGTGAGTTCTGGCAATTCAGCAGCAGAGACCTGGGAGAAGGAATATAGGTGGTTGGTGGGGCATGAGGGATGCAGATTTCCCAACCCTAAGCCATTTACTGACTAAATGTCCTCATACCCCCTTGACACCTTCCATTTCCTTCAAGCTCCATAAGCCCTTCCTATTGCTCCTGGCCCCTTCTAGTCTGCCCAGTCTATTTAAAAAAAAAGTCAGGGTTTTATTAAACAACAATAATAGATACCAGTAATTAAATAGCTATCATGATGGCTAATATGGATGGACCTGATACTATGTTCACTATTTTGTATCATTTATCTCACTGAATCTGAACCACTGTGCCTTTTACCTAAGAGCAATCCGAAGTTCTGAGAGGCTTAATTACTTGTCCAAGGACATTACTTGCTAATGTCCCTTTAGCAAGAGGAAGAACTGAGATTTGACTTACTCTAGGTCTGTCTCGTGCCAAAGTCAGGGACATTGGTCCACAATGCCCCTGACAGTTTGAGGACAAGCAAGAGTGTTGAGCATGATTCTGCCTGTTACATATACGATCCGCTCGAGGATGAAGGAAAAGAAAATACCAAAGAAGGTGCTATGATGACCTGGACAATTTAAGATCACTGGAGGCTAAAGAAACCTGAAAGAATAACTGAAATTCATTAAGAATTTCCGGGGATGGGGAGGAGGGGGAGGCAGTGGAATATATAAATGAAATTAAGAGCATTCTACTGGGTGCTTGGGCAGTAGTTGTAAATAGTATTCCCTGAGGTCTAATTTCTATTTAAGGCTCTCAGTGTTAAGAGTCGAGTGAACAATTGTAATAATAGGCAGGTTAATCTGCCCATTATTTACACTTGGTGAACTGTTGAGCAGGAAGCATTAATGGCCCTGCCAAAGGAAAGCAGGCCCTGAGAAGGCATCTCTGCCCTAATTGTTACTCATTGTAACACTGTAAGTATTCTTCTATTTATAATCTAAAGCTCCCACAGTGAAGGAGAAGTTGGTCTGTCCTGTCTTTTCATTTTAATGGCTAGCAGGGTTTAGAGGGGTGGTGGTGATTAAAGACATCAATCACCTATAGACAGCAACCTGAGGCCTCCACAAGCTTTGGAATCAAATGGGTTTGAAGCTAGTTTCCCTTGTGTAACCATAGGTAAGTTACTAGAACTCTCTGAGCATTTAACTGTTCCTCTTAAGTTTCCAGAGTCCCCTTTCCTTCCCTCCCCTCCCCCACAAGTTTTTTGGTGAAGCAATTCATTGAAGACACTAAATACATAACCCAGTTAAGTATTCTTTTCTGTGTTCCAGGGAATAATATCGTGGTTAAATTAAATGCTTGGGACCCAGACTTAGTTTTTCCTCATTTGCCTTGTTTCTAACAATGACCAGGAGGGAACTCCTGTCGTATAAGGGAAAGAAGATGGATGTCCCCTGTTAGACTGAATGGGTGCATACCCATCTCTCTACCCACCTGAGATGCTGGCAAGAACATCTCTGAGCCTTAGTTTCTTCATCTGCAAAATGAAAACATTCACACTTTCACTAGTCTCTACGAACCCCTGCAGTGTACATTTGTGGAGATGTAGATACAAATGGCATGTGAGGTTGTTCTAAGAGAGTGAATCTGAAAGAACCTACAATTGGTTCTCTTGGTTTCCAGCATTTATAATCGGAAACTGTGTTACTCTTTGTGAAAGCCCCCTGTAATAAGCTCCCTGGTCCCCACTGGAGGTAATAACACTAAACTGCTGTCTTTAACCCCTTCCAGCTACATTGATCTTTCTGACAAAGCAAAGACTAGTTAACTTGAAGAGTAAACAGGTTTCAGGCCTTGATCCCTGAACAAATGCTTACCCCATGCATCTTAGTTACATTTTAGCAAACTTAAATAGGAAAACAGATTGCATCCCCTAAAACTTCTGATTATACTCCCTAACTTTTCTCAATTCCCGAAGAATCCACAAATGTCATCGCCCTGATTTTCTTTTGTCCCTCCCAATTCTCTTTGATCCAAATAATGCCTAGAAACCTGGTCAATGCAGTCCTCCCAGGAGGCAGCTCTTACACCAAAAGGTCCCTGCCTCCATTGACTATTAAATCACTTTCCTTTGCAACCAGCCCTGTGTGATGTGTCATTTAGAGGCAAAGACCCAAAGAACCCCAGGGTCGCCTTCAAGTCACCACCAGCAATCTAGTACCCACCTCTCCACACACCTCTGACGTTCTCTGCTCGAACTCAGATACAGATTTTTAAATACATTTTATTGTGAAATAAAATACAGAAAAATGTACAGTGAAAAAAATGCAGAGCGCAATGATTTATCACTAAGAAGCACCTGTGAAATTAACATTCAGGTGAAGATTTAGATCAGAGGTCAGCAAACTTTTTCTGTTAAGGGCTAGAATATTAAAGATTTTACTTTATGGGTCATATAGTCTCCTTAACAACTTCTTAACTCTGCTGATGTATTCTGAAGGTAGTCACAGGCAATAGTAAATGGATGATTGCGTTCCAGTAAAACTTTGTTTATAAGAATAGTTTTTATTTAGACTGTAGTTGGCTGACCCCTGACCACTCCCCAGAAGCCACCTCATTTCTTCTCCTCCACAAGGGCAATCATTATCCTAATTTTTATAATTACTCCCATACTTTTTTTCATACTATTACTATCTGAGCATACATCCCTAAACACTGAAGTTTTGCCTAGTTTTTGTACTGAATATGAATGGAATCATACAGTTTTTGCCCCCTTTGAGTCAGGCTTTTTCAAGAAACATTACTGGCAAATCTAGATCATTCCACTGTCAAAAGAAACAATTTACTACATACAAATTAAAGCTTCATAATGGTTTATTGAGAGAGAGAAACTGTTCACAAGCAAGGAGACCCCAAATTGAAGATGGAGTAAGAGTCTCAATAGTCATTTGATCACAGAGGGTTATAAAGCATACGTGATATTAAAGTCTCTTCTTACCTAGAGTGGGCCTTGCAGAGCAGGGAATAGATACATAGATTAGTATGGTGTGCTTGTCCATTCTGATATGCCATCTCTACTGGACCAAAACTGGCTAATCGCCAACTGTTCCTTAACTGCAACTTTGTAGGGTGCATTCCATTTTCTCTGAAAACCCCTTTGTTGATTGTTTTTGTAAAGTCCCTGTCATTTCTTGGAAAGGGGTCATTCCTGACAATGCCCAGTGCAGGCAGCTGTTTGATTTCACTTAACATGACTTTCCAGTTGATGCACATCTAGGTGGTTCCCAGCTTGCAGCCTGAATACAGCAATGAATATTCTTCTACAAGTCTCTTAGCATATATGTGCATGCATTTCTGTTGGATATAAATCTAGAAATGGAATTTTGGGTCACTGTATATGCATATGTTCAAATCTAGACAACACTTCTTTTCCAAAGAAGTAGTATGAATTTATACTCCCAATCTGATGTCTGATGAGTGAGACATGATATCTTAGTTTAGTTTAAATTTGCATTTTTATTATTATGAATGAAACTGAATATATTTTTGTATTTTCAAGGCCATTTATATATATATATGTATATATATATATGTTTATAAATTGGCTGTTGATGTCTCTTGCCATTTCTCTGACAGAGCTTTATTTTTTTCTTGAAACTCTTAATTCTTTATATTTTATGGTTCTTAACCCTCATCTATGAAGTATGTTGCAAATATTTTCTCCAAATTTGTCTTTTGTCCATCCATATTCTTATGGTATTTTTTGCCATTCAAAAGTGGTTTTTTTTTTATTATTTCTTATAGTCAAATGATCAATCTTTTCTATTAATGTATCTGGATTTTTCGTCGTAGTTTGACAGCCTTTCTACCCTCAAGTTATAGGCAAATTCATCTATGTTTTCTTCTAGTAAATGTATAGTTTAATTTTGTACATTTAGATACCTGATCCATTTGGAATTTATTAATTTGTGTGGTGTAAGGAAATGATATAATTTTATCTTCTTTCAAAAGGCTATCTGGTTGTCTCATACTGTTTACTAAAGATCAATACTTACCCCAATGATTTCAGATACCGTCTCCATTATATATGTATTTTCCATATATAGTTGGATCTGTTTCTTGACTTTCTGTTCCATTCCAATAGTCTGTCTATTCATGTACCAGTACCACAATATTTTAATTACAGAAGATTTGTTATATGCTTAATAGTGCTTTTTGTTTTGTTTTGTTTTGTTTTTGTATGGGCAGGCACCGGGAATCGAACCCAGGTTTCCAGCTTGGCAGGTGAGAACTCAGCCTGCTGAGCAACCGTGGCCCATCCTGTTACATTCTTTAATAACTGGTAAGGCTAGTTCCATCTCAGAGCTCTTCTTTTTCAGTATTTCTCCTAGTCATTCTTATGCATTCATTTTTCCATGAGCTTAATTATCTAGCTCCAGGGAAAAACAAAGTTTCTTGGTATTTTTATTTAGAGCCCAATAAACTTATAGATTAAAATAGGGAAGACTGACACTGTGATGATGTTAAGACACCTAACCAAGAACAAGGGGTGCCTGTCTGGAGGATGTCTAGAGAGATTTAGATTCTGTCATCCATCATTATTTTCAGATTTTTAGTCAGGCTCTTTTTTCATGACAGGCTCTTGTCATAGCATGCACTCTTGAATCACCTAAATTTACTTTAATTGATATTTTTTACTCTTTTCCTAGTCAATTCAAAGAACTTAGAGCACTGTAATTCAAGTTCTACTTTGTTGTTCATTTTAATTAATACATCTCCTAATCACAGTTACACCTTATTTTTTATTTTATATAATTAACAGTAATTTAGACTTAACTATGTATTATCCTTTCTGATGCTCTTTATCCTCCCTGCATCTTCAATCTTCTATCTGGGATCATTTTCCTTCTGTCTAAAAAACACCTCTTAGAATTCTCTTTAGTGTGGTTCTGCTGGTAGCTAATTGTCTTGGTTTTTGTTTGTCTGAAAATGTCTTTATAATATCTTCACTTTTGAGGGATATTTTTACTAAAGGTAGAATTCTTTAGAATTCAAAGAGAGCAGTACCTCTCTTTGAGCATTTTAAATTCCATTGCCTTTATTTTCCATTGTTTCTCTTGAGAAATCAATGGCTAATCTAGTTGTTGCTCCTTTGAAAATAATATGCATGGTTACTTCTGACCACTTTTAAGATTTCTTGTTTATCTTGATAAATTTCTAGGGATTCTTGAAGCTTGAGCTCTTTTATCAGTTTGGTAAAGTTTTCATTTATTATGTCTTCTTACTTCTGACCCATTTTTTCTCTCTTCTCTCCTTCTGAGTCTCCAGTTACATGTTTAGACTTTTTCATGGTGCCCTCTTAGCCTCTTGTTATTGTTAGTCTTATGTGTCAAGTTAGTGAGGCTCAAGAATTCAGTAGTCAAACACTAATCTATGTGTTACTGTAAAGATATTTTGTAGAGGTGATGAACTCTATAATCAATTGAATTTAGGTAGAGGAGATTACTCTAGATTATGTGGGTGAGCCTCAAATAATCAGTTGAAGGCCTTCAGAGCAACAACTTAGGTTTCCTGGAGAAGAAGAAATCTGACCTGCCAGCCTGCCCTACAAACTTCAATCTCAAGACCACAATATTTATTCCTGTCTGAATTTCCTGTCTATCTACAGATTTTGAATTTGCCCCCCACAAACATGTGAGTTAATTCCTTAAAATAAATGGCAATATATAAATCTGTTTATATAATATAAATGTAAATATATGTATGCAATATACAATATTTATATGCAATATATATATATTGCTGGATCTGTTTCTCTGGAGAAACCTGACTGATCTACCTCTCTTATGTATTTTCCTTCCTTTTGTATTCCTGCTTCATTCTGGATATTTTCCTCTAAGCTATACTCAAGTTCACAAGTTCTCTCTTCAGTTGTGTCTATCAAGCTATTAAAGCCAACTACTAAGATCTTGGTTTTAGTTATTTCATCTTTACCCCTAGAATTCTCATTTGGTTCTCCTTTCAAAGTTTCCAGATATCTTCTAACATACCCACTTTTTTCTGTTATCCTCTTGAACATCATAACCATAGTTATTTTAAATGTTTATCTAATGACTCCAATATCTAGATCTCCTTTGGGACTATTTTTATTAATTGTTCTGTAATGCATTTCTGCTGCCAATAGACAAAAATGGAGGAGTCAGTGTTTTCTTTGCATATAGATATCCTCTTGTAGGCATAAACTCAGATGCGTACAGTGTTCAGGCAGGTAACACAAATGAATAAATTGAGCCAAGTATAAGGTAATAGGGATTAGTGAGGACTCTTGCTAACTGCGATGCATGTCCTACCCTAAGGCCTTCAAGTTCAAAATTTGTAAAAACTTTCAAATCAAACAAAACACATCTATGCACTGAATTTGGTTTCACAGTGCCACAAACTTTTGGTCCCTACATTACAGATTGGTATTTTATTGCTCTTTACTATAGATCTCAAAGTCTAGAAAAAGAAAATTTCTGGCGGTTGCATCCATTTACTCCTAGTAGGGAATAGAACCTACTAGGTTCTAGAATAATTATTGGGAAGCCTTGTTAGTAACAATAGCTGATGTTTATACATTCCTTATTATACGCTGAGAATTCCCCTAAGGACTTTACAAATATTAACTTAATTCTCATTATAATATTATGAGGAAGGTCCTCAAAATCCTAATTTTATAGATGAAGAAAATGAAACACAGAGATTAAGAAAATTGACCAAGGTCACTCAGCTAATAAGTAGCAGAACTGGGATTCAGACCCTAGCAGTCTGGTTATAAAGCCCACAATCTTTATCACTATACAACCCTGCCTCTCAGGATACAGAGAAGGAAAGAAGGACCTGAACTTTTTGAAGTTGAAACCTTTGACTAGAATCCACTTGATTTAGTGACCATGAAATCTACAAAACAGCTATAAGAAATGCATTGGCTTTGTTATTACTAGGAGGTGTTCTGCACCTTAAAGACTACAGTGTTGTCACTATGTTAAAAATTAGGATGCATTTGAATGTCAATTCAATTAGTAAATGTATAATTGTTGTGTCATAAACCATACCTTGACATTTAAAATGCCAAACATGTCATTTTATGAGCAAACCAAGTTATCCAAAATACATTTTTATGTTCTACAGCTATGAGATGGTTTCAGATTTATAGAGTGCTAAAAAAGTAACAATATAATAAATTTAAATTTTCCCTAAAATTGCCTTTGTAAAACAATACAAAGAAAAATGATTTTCCTGCCAATACCTTCCCTCTAGTAGGTTCAGAATTCTTTAGAAGTTGAACAAAGATGGAGAGTTCTTGTGCAGCTCTGAAAAGTGACACATATCACACTGTCTTCAGTTCCTGCCCTCCTGGGAATCTTGTGGAGTTGTCCATATATGTACAGAACTGAGGAAGGCAGACCCACTCCTACATTTGAAATAGTTGAGAAAAGTGACCTCATGTCTCCACTTGATGCTTAAGTCATTGCCTAAGAAAAAGATCTTGCTGGCTAGGAGATGAGACAGCCCTGAGGGTATGGAACTTTCTTGTCACTATGTAGGAGCTCTGAGAAAGAAGTGGGTGGAGATAGCTTTATATCTTTTTCATCCTCTAAGTCCAGGGTTGTAGATGGAAACAGACTTCTCAGGTCCTGGAAATCTAAACTGGATGAGGGGCTGGTGGGAGACTGGTTCACCAGAAGCCTCTGAAGACTCAGAAGTCTCTCTGAGGAAGGGTCACTGATGAGGCCAGACAGGGAAGGATAGCATGCCCCATGTTTTCAAGGGACAGGGAAAAAGAAACATTGGTTCAAGAGTGATTATTAGTGCAGGTTTTCACACCCCAAGCTCAGTCAATGGGAGTTTTTTTGTAGGAGAAGGGGCTGGGAGAATCAGTGACAGAAATCAACAAATCAGTGAAACAGAATAGGAAGCCAAACAGAAATCCAAGTATATATGAACATTTAATTGATGGTAGATTTAGTTTTTCAAATGAGTGGGGAAACCATGACCATTCAATAAACTGTTTAACTACAAAACACCATGCAGTGAGCCAAAATGAAGTCAGGTTCCCACATTTTACCATATAAAAAATGAATATCAAATGCATTAAGGGTTTAAATTTGAAAGATATATAATTTTCAAAAACACAAAAGAAATATTCAGGAAAAGCATGAGTATATGAGCATGGAAGTCTTATTCCCATTGCCAGTGATTATTTTAGAGATAAACGAATGACAGAATTCTGGCAAATGAACTCTAAAGAGAGTCTGATGAGCAGCTTCTGGCAGGCCCTTTTTTGCATACAGAAACTGTCACTGGAATGTGATAGTTAGGTCTCCATTTAACCACCATGAAGGGAACTAGCCTAAGCATGAGTCCAATATACTGATGATGGCAGAACTGTGAAAAGAACTTGGGTCCTTGATGGTATCATTAAACTGCCAAATAAACCAGCCTTGAAGACCTCCTGCCTTCAAATTTCTTGTTCATGAAATAACTCTTTAAGGCAGTCTAGACAGATTTTTGGTTATTTGCTGCTGAAAGAATCCTAATGGATACATAAAATATTGGGAAAACAATGAAATGAAAAAGATACTATGTATTAAAACCTATCGGATGCAGTCAAAACATGATTCAGAGGAAAAGTCATTTCCTTTAATCACTTTCAGTTTCAACACTGCTCCCTGCCTCAAATAGAATAAGCAGTCAGATCAAGAGTTTAGAAAAAGAAAGGCAACATAATGCCAAGGAGGGCAGGAGAAAATAAATAAAATTAATTCAGTGTTAATAAATAAATAAATTCAGTGTTCTTTCTACTACCAATATGGTATTGCATCTGGGCCTACAACCTCCTTGAAACTATAGCATTTCCTGATATCATCCCTTGAGCTCAGCTTCAGATTTTGTGTCCCTTCTTCCACTCCCAAGGCAGAGAGGGTAAGTGGCAATCCACATAATTTTCAAGCCGTTCTGGAAAAGTAAGCACTTATTAGGTCCCTACTGTATCTTGCTCATCCAACTAGTCTATCTAGCACCAGATAATTAGGGCTGACTATGATGTTGAAGTTCCTGATATACAAGAAAGTAAGATCCTAGCCCAACTATTGTAAGACAAAAGCGTCAAAAGATAAAGGACTTTTTAGAATACACTAAGAAGAATCCAAACCAGGCCAGAATAAATGTATCCTCCAACCCCCTCCCCATAGGGTGCTCATTAGTTCCGTTATGAGAAACCAGTGGATGTTTTTGTCAGAACACTTTCTATATCATTTATAATTGACTGAATATGTTTATGCTGAGATCAATATAAACTTTATATAAACTTTAATTTGTATATAATTCTCATTCTAGAGCATGAGTTCAGTAATTCTTTTGTCAATCACTTTCGCTCTTACATTAGAATGCCATCCAGTTAAAGACATATGTTTGGACTTGGGAGAACCAATATAACTATAGCAAACAATATTCTAATCCCAAGAATGGACAGAAAAAAAAAAGCAGATCCCTTACGTCATCATCAACATCATCATCATCACATATAATACTTACTAAGCTTTTGCCATATGGCAAAAACTACATGAGCACTTTACACACATTACTTCATTTCCTTACAGATGACGAACTAGAAAGTATGATTCAAACCCAGGTCTGTCTGACTCCAAAGCCCATTGGTTTAACCACAGCACTAAACTAACCAAACTAGGCTTTTCTTTATTACTATCTAACTAAATGTTATACTCTCACAACGATTTCCTCATTTTTTCCTCACAATAGCCCAGTGAAGCAAGATTACCATCCCCATCTATCAGAGGAACCTCGAGGAGGTGACTAATATTCTCAGATCACAATAATATTTTCAGATTAAGTGGCAGAACTGGAATCTGAGCTTCATTCTTTTTGCCTCTAAAGGTCAGGCTTTTCCACGTGGCCCCTTTCATACCAATCATTGCTCTCCTGACTGTTAGGGGAACAACGAAGAAAAGGAATTGCCTTGGGTTTGACATGGAACTTTTCCCTCTCTGCCTCTTTTTCTCACCCCTGGAAACCAAAGCAGTTCTGTTTTATTCACTATTTGTTATCACTTTCATTATCTTAAGATGCATTGTACATCTTGATGATGTTTTCTTCTCCATTTTCTTATCAAGGCTTTGTGTACAGTCTATAATTATGCCACTCAGTGTGACGGCCACTTTGGAAGTTCTCCATGCATTAGCATAAAATTTAGGGAATTAGAGTAGATCCCAGCCAAGGCATAAGTTTCAGCGAAAGTCATTGTTTGGAAAATAAGATCAGCTCTTTTCCTGAACCTCTCCAGTCCTTTTTAAAAGAATAGAGAAAAGTGGTAAATGCCTTCTTTTTTATCAAATATTGAAAAGAAGACTCTTCTCTCTCCTCACCAGAAGTGGTATTATCCAAAGCCAAGTGATGAAGAAAGTAGACCTGCTCTCTGCAATAGAAGCATACAACATGGAAATTGTTAGTCAAAGAAAGATAAAATCTCAACAAAAATGATAGACAACTCCCAAATGCATGTAATCAGCATCTTTTATAAATACTTCCTCGAATTCCCTAACCTCGGACTATTTGTTTTTTACCTCACTTCCCCTGAGTATTAGGAGATCTTCCCCCACCTAAGTATCACAATATCATAAGGAAATTCTCAGAGGTGATCTTGGAATAAATAGCCTGTGATTTTCAGGGGTTAAGAATTGGGATGTGGTGGTCACCAGCTTCTGATTGGTAAGCTACTCTCTTCCTTTATTCTGTAGCAAACAATGAAGTTGTGTTTTAAATTCTGAAGCTTCTGTCTTATTTTTGCACAATAAACAAGCCCAGAAGAGCATCTTGAAAAACTGTGTGGTGGGTTTTTGTCTCTGGCGCGCTCTCTCAAAACAAATGGAAAAACTAAATAAAATATTTTAAAAATCTGTTTGAAGGCATAGGATGGATAGAAGGCATAAGATAGGGGGAAAAAGTTGGGGCAAGGTAAGAATAAAATAGAGAAATCAAGGATGGTGAGCTGAGCATTTGAGTTTTCCCTAGAGTCAAATGCCAATTCCAAAAGTGAAAGTAATGATGAGAACAAGAGACTGAACAAAGAGCTCAGAAATCATTGAGTGATGAAAAAATAGAGTTTATGGTTGGCTAATAGGTAGGGATCTGATAAACCTCACAGGCTTTCAGTTGGAACACCGAAAGGTTGAAAATTTGGAGAAAGAAATAGATGAACACTCAGAAGGTCTGAAACTCAACTCTGAATTACAAATTATCTCTATAATTTGTTGTACACAATGTCCAACATACAATTAAAAACAAAAACCTGGCATGAAAGAATACAAAATTTAAGCAAAAATATAAGAGAAAAAAATAGACAAAAGAAACATATTCATTGGAAATCCATACAGTAATGCTATCCCACAATAATGTTTAAATAATTATATTAATAATTTTAAGCATTAACTGTTAAGATGGGAAAAATTTGGTAGAGAACTAGAAACTGTTGAGAAAAAATTTAATGAAAATTTTAGAACTGAAATCTCCAATAACTGAAATAAAGAATTCAGTGGATATGTTTAGCAGCAGAATAGCCAAACCTGAATGAGAACTAGTGGAGTAGGAAAAAATACTCAGAATTAAGTGTGAAAAAAATAAAAGAATAGAAAATACCGAAAGGAATGTAAGAGATATATAAGGCATGATGAAAGTTCTACTATACACATAATGGGACTCCCAAAAGGAAAGGAGAAAGGGAAAAGTACAGAAGAAATTCTTGAAGAGATAATATCTGAGAATTTTTAAACTTAAAAAGCCATAAAGCCACAGATTCAAAAAGTGATTTTAATACCAAGTACAGTAAGTACAAAGAAAATCACTCATAGGCATGTCATAGTAAAAATGTTAAAGACCAAATATAGAGAAAATCTTTAAAACAGCTAAACAAAAGTATGCATTACTTTCAAAAGAACAAACAAAATACTGAAAGTTGACTTCTCAACAAACAATGGAAATCTGAAGACAATGAAATCATATCCTCAATGTGCTAAATGAAAATAATTTCACACCCAGAATTCTATATCCAGAGAAATTATCCCTCTAAAATTAAGATAAAATAATTTTATTTTTATACAAATAGAGACTGAATTAATTACTAGGAGATTCACATTTTTAGAATCCTAAAGAATATCCTTTAACCAGAAGGAAAATTTCCCAGATGACAGTTTGGAGTTGCAAGAAAATATGAAGAGCAATGGAAAAGGTAAAAATTGGGGGTAAATCTAAATCAGAATTCAATGTACAAAACAATAAAAAATTATATGGGGCTTGAAATATGGAGAGAAGTATAAAATAATACATAAAGCAGGATGGGGATAAATAGACTTAAAATGTTACATCATGCAGGAAGTGGCAAAAAAGAAAAGGAAGCATTTTGTAACTCTAGATAACCACTAAAAGAAGAATAAAAGAATGTATAATGAGCAAACTAATAAAAGATAAAATAAGGAATAATAAATTATACTTGCTTATTGAAAAGAAGGCAAAAAATGAGAGAAAAAGGAGCATAGAACAGGTGAGGCAAATACATAGATGATCGTTTTAAACCCAAATGTATCAGTAATTATATTAATTGTAATTGGATTAAGCATTCCTATTAAAGGAAACATTTTCTGATTGGATTTTTAAAATACATTTACCCTACTTAAAAAACATAAAGCTAAATAGAAGTCTACTGAATTGACTGAAGAACAAGGGTGGAAAAAGATATACCACAGAAACACTAATCAAAGGAAAGCTGGTGTAGCTATACCTGACTAGACATTAAGACAAGAAGCATTACTAGAGATAGCGATTTCATAATGATAGATGTGTCTATCAAAAAAGAAGCTATAAGAAATATATTTCTTACATACACATACACATTTAATAGCATAGCCAGAAATATATTAAGCAAAATAGCTCAGCTTATTTAAGGTCACAAAGAGGGTTAATGGACTACTTGTGGTTTAGCTGTATCACCAGCACCTAAGTAAACACTCAAAACTGATTCCAATTAATATTTAAAATAGTATGTGTAAAAATTTTTAAGTAGCCCCAGAATAGTAGTTGAGAACTCTCCTACAAATGAGAGTCAGAAATGGCACCGGAACATTATTTAGTTTGTCTAATTAATAAAGTTGTCCTTGACAATGTGACAGAAAGACAGCATCACTTTCATGATCCCTGCACTCATGATCACACTTTTGAGCAATTTCCTCCCCTTTAGTGTAGGCAGGAACTGTGTCCTTCTAACTAACAGAATGCGACAAAGATGATGAGATGTACATGATTATGTTTACATGATTGCATAGTAATGTAACTCCTGTCTTACTAGAATCTGTATCACCATTGCTGGCTCTGAAAAAGCAAGCTGCCGTGAATCCGTGAAGCCATGGTGAAATGAATTCTGCCAAGAACCTGAGGGAGCTGGGAAGTAGATCCTTCCCCAGCTGGCACTCTGATAAAACAGCCACTCTTGGCCAACATCTTAATTGCAGTCTCATGAGACCATAAGCAGAGGAACTAGTTAAGCTGTATCTGGACCCTTGGCCCACAGAAACTGTGAGTTAATAAGTTGAGGAGAGTTATAATCTGATTTTTTGAGATATAATTCACATACCATACAAGTCACCCATTTAAAGTGTACAATTCAATGGTTTTTAGTATATTCACAGAGTTGTGCATCCATCACCACAATCAATTTTAGAACATTTTTATATCCTTGGAAAGAAACTCCATACTCATTAACAGTCACTCCACATTCCTCCCTCCCTATATTCCCTTCCATCCATTAATCTACTTTCTGTCTCTATGAATTTGCCTATTTTGAACATTTGAACATTTCATATAAATCATATAATGCGTGGCTTTTTTGTATCTGGCTTCTTTTACTGTGCGTAACATTTCGAGGTTCATCCATTTTATAGCAGACATCAGAACTTCATTCCTTTCTATGACTGAATAATATTCTATTGTACAATACACCATTTTTGTTTATTCATTTATCAGTTGATGAACTCTTGGATTGCTTCTATTTGTTGGCTATTATGAGTAATGCTGTTATAAACATTCATGTGATAAATTTGGGGACTGACATGTTTTCATAATTTTCACAACTAGGATGGCTATAATAAAAAAGATTGACAATAATAAGTCTTGGCAAAGATACAGAGAAAATGGAGCCCTCATATAGTGCTGGTAGGAATATAAAATGGTGAAGCCACTTTAGATAACAATCTGGTAGTTCTTCAAAAACTTAAAAATAAAATTATTATGTGGCCCAGCAATTCCACTCCTAATTACATACCCCAAAGAAATGAAAACATAAGCTGACTCTGAGTCTCAGTTGTCACATAAATACCCAAAGTTTTTTGGAATGACCAGGTTATATACAAACAGCTCAGTATCTCAGAATTTAGAAATAACAGTTACAACTCCTAAATATATGTGACTGCTGTAAGAGCATACAATCTATGACCCTTTACAATAGGCACCAATCTGATAACCCATACTCTCGGCTTCAGTTTACTGAGTTTTTTTATTATACTTAGTTCATATGAGTGAGGATGATATGTTCCTGACATTTCATTCAACATACAGTCTTTAAGTTTCCTTCACCTAGTTGCTCTTGTCTGCCTGGGGTTCCCATCAATTTATTTTCGGCAGACTCTCCCAGTCAGGGGTGTGGTTGAGACAGAAGTGAGCAGTAGGATGACTTTGATTGCCTGTTTTCCAGCCCCTGGGGCCTAAATTCCTTGAATGAGGGATTCCACTTGAGCTGGACCCTGCCCCCCTTTTCTTAGGGAAGATATACCCTTTAGGGAATTAAACCCTTTCACCTAAATAGTTATTTTGTCTCTCAGACAAGCTTAATTCCTCCCTTGCCTGGGAAAATGCTGGAGCCTGAAAGTGCTTCTAGTTCTATCTAATAAGCTGTTTAAGAAGTGGGGAAAAAAATAAAATAAAATAAAACCCTTTTCAGAGCCAGACCTCTGTTCCTCAGGTTTGTCAATCAAGAGCTTGAGTTGGTACATGGACCAACTTCAGGTATCTTCAGGCTTTATGTGCCACCTTTTCTTGGGATCCAGCCCTTTTCCAGTGTTTTGGGCTGTCCAACTCAAAATGCCTCTTTTTTTTTTTCCTGTCAGCCCCACATCCTGTTTGCCTGGGCATAATCTCCTAGTTCCCTTAGTGCTTATTCTAGGTTTATCTGTCTTGGGGGCCTGTTTTCAGTAGTTAGAATTTGTTAATTAATTCTGCAATTGGAGCTTGGTTGAGCTAATCCCTTGCTGCTAGTAAGGTCAGTTTCCTTTCCCCTTGGGGAACCAGCCTGCCATGCCCATGAGGGAGGGGCGACTGCCTCCACAACTTCCGCAGCTTCCATGGCTTGGGAAACTTACAGTTCTGTGTGGAATCTCAGCTGTTCCACCTGGTCCACACTGGTGTAACCTGTGTGTCCAGTCACTGATATTCTCCCAGCATTTGTTCTGCACTGTTTGTTCCTGGCTATTTACTAGCTGCTCTGAAGAATTAAATTCCACATCACACTGTGCCACCACCTTGCACTAAAGTGTGTGCTGTTTTAAGCCACTGCCTTTGTGGTAATTTGCTAGTGGAACAGAAAATCAATACAGCTACAGAATAATTATAATTGTTAACATTTACTGGATACTTATTATGTGTCAAGAATTATTTAAGTACTCCCCATGTTTAACTCATTTAATCTTCAAAGAGCATGAGAGTGGGCCACTATTATTATTCCCCATTTTATAGATGCAGAACACATAGCCCAGAAAATGAAAGTAACTTGCCCATAGCCAGGTCACTATTCAGACATGGTAGAGGTTTGGCTCAGAATCTATGCTTTTAAGAAAGAAGGACTTCTCTTCATATTATACAACCAATGTCTTAAATAGGCACTAAAGAGCCAGCTTGTTCCACCAACTTCTGTCCTTAGCATTGCTAAATGCTTAGGAGACTGATCACAGCCCCGTCTCCCAAAGCCAGATAAAGACACTGCCATCTGAGAAGATGTCCATGGTGCCAATTCAAATTCAGACTTCTCTAGAGATGTAACAAGATGCAAAAAGTCTATTTGTTGAAAGGGCTCTCAGGAAGACTCCTTCTGTGAAGTTCTTGGGATAGAAGGCAGGACCTCCCAGGGGCACCAGAGGTGACAGCATACCTGTCTTTTAAGGTGAGTAAGCCTTTTAATTCCAGGGTCTTGTTTTACTGTATATTTTATGAAAGTCTGGGCCAGAGTAGAATTGCTTGAGGCAACAGAGGAAAAACTGAGCCTGGCACAGAATTCTGTCCCTCCTCAAGGCAGCACTCAATGTCTTCTATAATTAAATGTTGAGCAAATATTTTATTGAAGAGGCTTCAAATTATCAGCCTTCCCAGAATGCACACATTTCAGTCCAGTCCTCCCTCCTCCCATTAGGGAATGGCAAATCCAAGGTCTCTAAAGCCAGTCTCAGTAATTAACAAGAGTTAAGATTTTTGCTGTGTCCACAAACAGTATGGATTGCCATGTTTCTGCTTAGCTGATCAGAAAGTTGTAACACTTTGGCTTCAGTGTTTTCAGCAGCTTATAGCTGAGTATTCATTACTTATGCAAAACAGGTTTCAGGGGACCAATTCTATTGAGTTAATTAATATTGAGTGTTGCTAGCCAATTAGCAGCCTTCTCCTTTAATACGGGGATGTTGCTGTGGGACATTCTAGGCAAGTTTGGCTCTCTTCCCCACAACTCTCCTCTATCCTATTCCATCTCCATTCCAAGACAACAGTAAGGAGCCTTCTTAGTCAGGAGACCACAGGCATAGAATTCCTCTCCATCCTTGAGCCTGCCTTCATCCTAGGCCATTTTGAGGTTCTTTTAGACATTACTACTGAATGTATAGGCTGGGGAACAGCAGAGTCAGCATCACTGAAGATGCGTACTGAAATGCAAATCTCAAGCACTACCCCTTAGTGAATCAGAATCTGCATCCCCAGGTGACCCCCATGCACATTAAACTTTAAAAAGGCCCTGCCTCTCATGATTCCTAGCCTTCCTTAATCCAGTAGTTTCCTGCTCATTTACTGTAGCCACTGTAGACACCTATGAACACATCAAGAATTTTGCTTTTCCTCTGCCTCTGTAATCTTACCATCCTGCATGAAAAACACCCTCAAATCCCAATGCATATCTAATGGGGACCTCCAGTCCATTGGCTACATCATAATCTCCCAATTAGTCCATCTGCTTTTAGCTTCCTTCCTTTTTCCATGATGGATACCACTTTAATCACTTTTTCTCAATTATGATCAACTCGTTTGTTCTATGTAGATCCCATTACAATGCTAAGCCCTTAGTGCTGGGAAATTTTCTACATGTTCCTTACAGCTTCCTACTCTGTTCCTGTCAGCTACTAGTCCAAACTGTCACCCCTCTTTTCAAGCTCCTACCTCTACCTGCCACCTAACCTCATCAGGTGGTCTCTCCTCTCAATCCATAGAGAAAATCCAAGCACCCAGACAACTCCCTTTCTTTTACCTTCACACTTACCCACACTTGTACTTATCCCTTTCTTTTTTCATCCTTCCTTATGGAGAGGTATCCTTCCTTCCCATATAAAGTTCAACTTTCATCCTAGGCTCTACAGACCTTTCTCAAACAAGGAATTTCCCATCAGGGACTTAGTCCCATCAATCACACCTTTTCTTCTGTGTACCTCTGTATTACTTTTCTAGGGCTGCCATAGCAAATTACCATAAACTGGGAAACTTAAAAGAACAGAAATTTATTCTTTCACAATTCAGGAGACTAGAAGACCTAAATCAAGCTGTTGATTTTGGGCTACGCTCTCTGTAAAGGCTCTAGGGAAGATTCCTTCATTGCCTCTCCCAGCTTCTAGTGGTTGCCAAGCAATCCTTGGCATCCCTTGGCTCACATCATTCCAATCTCTGCCTCTGTTGTCAACTGGCCTCTTTACTGAGTTTCTGTCTCTGCATCTCCAAATCTCCCTCTCCATATAAGGACACCAGTTCCTGGATATAGGGCCCACCCTAATTCAGTGTAATCTCATCCTAAAACTTGATTATATGGGCAAAGATCCTATTTCCATGTAAAGTCATATTCACAGGTTCTGAGTGGACCTGAATTTGGGAGGGACACAATTCAATCCGTTAAAATTTTCAACCATTCCTTTCTATTGGTTTCTTTCTTACAGAGTATAGACATACAGAGGTTACTACTTCTTTGAAATGAGTCCTGTCATGGCCTCATATCCTCCCTAGGTAACCTCCTTTCTTTAGCCTTCAATTAATAGTCAAGGTTCCCTAATTCCCATTCACTCCTTACCTTTGAGCCATCCAGTTTCTCCTCCACTTCTCTAGACAAAAACAGCATTCCCCTAAGGCCACAATAACTGATTGTCAGATCCAATGTGTCTTACCTTGTTTGGCCTCTCTGTGGCATTTGCATTGATGGCCATATTCTCCTTCCTAAATCTTCCTCTTCCATCAGACACCATGATCTCCTCCTGAACCACTCTATCATCATTTTCAGGGCCCCAATTTCTCCTCTTTCCCTGAAATGTCTATGTTCACCACATTCTTTCCTAAGCCTTCTGTTTTACATACCTCTCCACTAAATGATCTTTTTCAAACCTTGGCTTCAATGTCCAATATGAAGATAAACAAACCCAAATCTATATGTCTCTAGCTCATAGCTCTCTGCAGAATTCTATCTTTAAGTTCTTACTGGAGGGTAGCTCCATATGGATGACCCAAAGGCAGCAAAAATGTGTGTCCTACATGTACCTCTCCCAATCCCACTCCTGTGCCTTTCCCATTTCAGAGCATGGGACCACCATCCACCCAGCAGCTACGATGGAAACCTGGAAGTCGACTCTGTCCACTTTCTCTATCTTTTTCTTTCCCTACTTGCCCCCATCCTTTGCCCTCCATATCTAATCTCCCAATTTCTTGGATATATCAACTTCTCTCAGTACTCATGGCTATTGTCTTAATTCAGATCCTGGTCACATCTCCTTTGATCACTAGGATATCAACATGTCTTCCTACCTCCTATCAACCCCTCCCCAATCCATCAGTCACATTGCGGCCTGAGTGAGTTTTCAAATATGAAGACTACTGATGACTCCAAGCCTTCCTATTTAAAATCCTTCTAAAACTCCCCAAAGTCTTCAGAATAAAGTTCAAAGTGTCTTCATAGCCCCAGATTACCTTTCTTACCCCCTCACCTCCTCCCACTCTTCATGTGCTCCCATCACAGCCACTGCACTCTTTAGAGTGGATCAGGTCCTACAAATCTATTGGAAGTCCCTCAAGTATAGCATGCTATTCCCTGTCCCCAATAATTGCACCTTCCGCTCCTTCTCCAGAGAATGTCTTCTTTTATACTTTTCTTCTGATTATCTGCTACACATTCTATAAAGCTCACTTTGAGTTTCATCTCTTCCAAGGAGATTTTTCATCATCCTTCCAGCAATATGACTTAAATGTTTTTTCCATGTGCTAGTGGTGATATTTTAAGTAACTGTCCTTTATTGATTACTTCCCATGTGTCTATGCTAATTACCTAATCTGCTTTACCTCATTTAATCCTCACAACCTTATAAAGAATTATTATTGTTATTATTATTATTATTATTATCCCGATTTTACAATGAGGAAACTAAGGCTCAGAGGGAGTAAATAACTTGACTGAGGTAATATTGCAAATGCAGAACTCAAATTAAGGTCTGTTTGTGACTTCAAAGCCTAATCTCCCAACCAATATACTATATATCACTGAGGCCCCTGGTACACTGTGCTTGCTTTTACTAACACATTAATTACAGTATCCCTTAACTTCTGCTCCTATGTTTTTCTTTGCCTACCCCCCTTAGTAAAGGACAATGGGATCTTTGAAGTTGGGGATGTATCTTTCTTATTTAATGTATCCCCAGTACAGACTACAGGGCCTTTCATGTTAGCTATGCAATAGACATGAGCCAAACCCTGCATTGTTAAAGTGGCCATACGCTACAAATGCTGCCAACAGTGGAGATAGAGTACCCTAGATTTTCAAAACTATTGGAAATACCTGGAATGATCCCAAGAAGATATCACAGACATGGGACCTTGAAGGATGCATAGATTATATATAAATTGAAAAGATATTGAGAGCATTTCTGCCTGGAGAAAGAAGCAGGGATAAGGTGGAAACAGTGGAGCCAAAATTACAGAATATCGAGGAGCTAAGTGGTTGGGAAAGGAGGTATGGTCATCAGGCAGGACTCAGGCTATGAAGGACCTTGAAGGCAATGCCAGAAGCCCAGATTTTATTTCATAGGTCAAAGATTGCACAGCCTTTCAGCAATTCCATCACCTTTGATTGGGTTTAGGGTGATTAAACGACCACCTTAAGAAGGATTCTGAGAGTACATCTGAGCTCATCAGAATGAGAGCAGTAATAGATTAATGATGTCTGCCCTGGCACTGAAAGCAGAGGAATAAGAGTGGTAGCAGAAATTTCATGGGTTCGCCACCTTTGATATAGCTTCTATCCTCTAAGTATCCCCAGTTATTTGTAGGAGAACTCAAATAAACTCACATGGACCTGCAAAAATATCCCCTACATCACCACACAGTGTCTACTATGCTCTTCCTTTCCTGCTCTGCTTCTGCCTGATTGAGCACGTGGTCTGAAAAGCTGCTTATAGAGAAGCCTTATCACTGCCAATGCTGTGGGCACACGTGAAATTGCCATCTCCAGGCCACGGTGTCACCTCCCAGTATACCCAGAGGACCCCTAGGGAGCTAGAACAGTGCTGAGTTCCATGCAGACTTGGAGAGAATGGCACATTCCCAAATCTGTATTTGGCTTTTTCCCAAAATTGCAAAGCCGTTTTACTTGTGCCCATATTTCACCAAATAGTTTCATAAAAATTGGTCATTGCTTTTCAAGTTCTGGCCCTCACCTTTCTAACCTTAGAGACTCAGACTCCATCCAAAGGGCCAGGCAGTGAACAGAAGTCAGGTTATCTGTTTTCCTTGTCATTCTTTCCTGTAGCCCCTGATCACAGCCAAACTTCTCTTTCCTCCTCAATTGTAAAACAAAAGTCCCCTTACTTATTAATGGAGAGAAGCAGGCCCAATGACAACACGGATGTTGATTGTACCCTGAGCCCCTGACCCTCCATCAAAGTGTCCTATTCAGGGGAATTTAATTAGAAAACACATGTAACACCCTGCAAATTCCTCCCTAACTCTAACACCACTGGTGGCACTGAGAGCATATTAATAACTAACATTTAATGAGCTCCATTATGCAATGCACTATTAGGCACAATGCATACACTAACTTATTTAATCTTCACATTAAACCTCAAGGAACTGGGGGGCCAAGATGGCGGCTTAGCAATGTGTGCGTTTTAGTTCGTCCTCCAGAACAACTACTAGATAACCAGAAACAGTATAGAACAGCTCCCGGAACCACGATAGTGACCGAACACACAGCACGCCCAGGACTGGAGCAGCTAGACCGACGGAAAATCTTCGGATCTGTGAGTTCCCCAAAGCCGCGGCGCCCGGCGCCCCTCCCCCATAGGCGGCATCTCGGAGAGAAAGGAAAGAGTAGCGGGGACTGAGTCCAACCAAGCGCCAATTGTGGCATTAATAAACAAATTCTGATCACTAAAAATAGGCCCCCAGCTCACGCGAAACTGGGCAAGTCAGAAGTTGCTTATTGGGCTAACCGAAAAAGAGGAAAGGGGACAAAACGGGGGTTTTCGTGGCGGTTTCTACGGAGACTTGGCAGCCTCTGGATTCAGCGGCGGGACTTCTCGGGCTGCAACTGCCCCACACATAGGCAGAAACAGACTGCTTTCAGGGCTGTCTCCCACCCAAGCCTTCCCCAGGGGAGGGGTGAAGCCCAACTTAGGTGGAATCCCTCTCTAAAGGAACTCAGACCCCAGGGCTTGGCAAATTGAAGCCATTAAAACCAGCCTACAACCTCTCCTCTGTCTCGACCATGCCCCCAGCAGGGAGAGCCTTCCAAAGTTAAAGGAGACACAACATCTTTTCCTGGTGGGACCCGCAGGCAGACAAGCGCCACCTACTGGGCAGGATAAGAAAAACAGAGCCCAGAGACTTCACAGGAAAGTCTTTCAACCTGCCGGGTCTCACCCTCAGGGAAAACTGACG